>WHYT01017367.1:433032-462027 GCA_009806455.1 Tetrax tetrax | reverse complement strand
AAGAAGTTGGCCAACACCTACAGATCTGCTTTGGGGTGGTTCCCTCCCCACCCCCGCTTCATTTTTCACTTAATAAAATGGTTCCATCTCAGTTCAACATATTTCACTTTGGCTTCTGAAAACTGAAATTGAAAACAGACATTTCTTTAGATTTTTCTCCTCTCTCTTCTTTTATTACTGTCTCTCTCCAGAAAGGATGAAGTAGTGTGAGATACTAGAAATACAAGGAACTCCATCTTTTTTATTTCTGTAAAAATTTTTAGTTAGAAAAAATTACAAATATTAAAATTATGTAAAGTAGGATTGAAGAGACTTGCTTTTAATACTTAAGCTCTAATTTAGAGCATTATAATAAGTATTTTATGTGTAGATACCTTTGAGGAAGATATAATCTCTCAAATAGCATTCACAGAACAATCAAAAAAGTATTCAAACTGATTATTTTATTCAATGAAATTTTCATTAAGCTTTTAATAGCACAGAGGTCTTGGGGGAACAACTTGTTTATTTTTCCAGTCATTGTGACAAATGCTTGCCTACATCATGGTTTTTGCTGGTGATACTGATGATTTATGTTTCAGATTCATATATTACTGCTTTAGAAACAATGAGGCTGACCTTTTCAGTTAAGGAGTATCAATGAAATAGTAATGCTTATTTATTTAACAGAAAAACAGCCTTGTCTCAATTTTGCTTTGCTTAAGATAGAGCGAGATGTCAATGGTTCATAGACTGCATTAAATTAAAAACATAGTTAAAATTTAAATCTAAATCAAAGCCTGAGTTTTACTCAGAGAAAGAAAAGCCTCCTTAAATTGTAAGACACTTCTGTTAAATCATAGTTCTACTAAGATCAGCTTTTAAATTGAGTTTTTGGCAGCCTCCAAATTGGTTTCCAATGATATTTACCTGTGACTGAAACAAAATCACAAATGACTTTTCAGTTTCAGCATTCAAGATTGAATCCTTGTGAAATTTAAAAGAATTCTAAAAGGAGGTCTTGTATCTGCTGCCTGTAGACAATTTGGTCTTAGGGTTTGGTTTTGTGGTTTTTTTTGTTTGTTTGGTTTTTTTTCGAAAAAAAAGAGTCAGTAAGGTGATACAAAGCGTATGCATGATTTTATTTTGAATTCAATCATTTTTAATCGTATTTTCTTTGATACATTGGAGCTATATTCAGAATGTAGCAGAAAATGAAAAGTCATATGCCAAAAACAAGTACAGGCTGAGATGGCAGATATGGATAATCCCACAGGGCTTTGAAAAGAAGCGAGATGTTCAGAACAGAGACTCAACATCTTGAAGAAGGAGTAACCGTAGTAGAGAATACAGCAGTAGGCTGCTCTTCTCTCACAGATGAGCCCTTAGAGGGGCATGGTGTGATCCACATCCAGCCCAGGCTTTTTGCCCATATGCAATAGTGGCTAACAATAGGCAGAATGGGACTGTGTTTAACACCTGCAAGATCAGAATCTTTAAACGTTGTATTTTGCTTTTACCCTTGCCCTCCACCCCCTATATATATACATATATATACACACACACACACACATATACACTTACACACTAGATCTGGACTACCTAGGTAGCCTGCCAAGTCAATCATGTATAAAATTAAGCTTTCTGTATTAATAGATTTAGCATTAGCTAAAATAAAATCTAGGAATTTTAAGAAAGACTTAGTATTACAAAAAAAAAAATACTTGCAAAGAAATCAGAATTAATTATCCAAGGGATAATGTCACTTTTGGAAATGCTATAAAGAAAGAAGAAAGGTTGCAGGCTGGGAAAACACAGCACGTCTGTTAGGAAAGGAAACCATTCAAGTAAACAAGATCCTCTCATTACAAAAGTATTTGAACAATGGTTAGTTTCAGTTTAGCTGCTGAACTTTTAAGAGACTGGGTGTACTCATAACACAAGGTGTACCAGCCTCAAAAAGCCATCCGTCAAGCAAGGCATGCTCCATGGCTTTGCATTTGCCAGTTGAGCTTTCCCACTTCAATCTTTGAATCAGAAAGTGTTGTAACTCTTGTTTTAGCCTGGATCTGCAGCCTTTAAAGCTGAATATAATTTCCTGCATCCCACCACCATCCCCCGCACCTCTCATAATACACACTTCACTTTTACTCGCGACTGCCTAAATACGCCGCGGCACACATTTCTGGCTCCCAAGGAAAACATTAGGGAGTGGGTGTGCTTCCTTAGGATTGTATTGTGCTTCAAGATAAGCCAAACAGAAAACAAAGAGCATATTATAAGCAACTGGAAGAGCAGCTTCTGAGGTTTCCAACACTTAAGTAAGTTTAAAGTAAAGTGGATATTAATGACAAACAGCCACTTTCTTGGTTAACGACTGTACCATTGCTTTTCACTGAACGAATTGGGAGAGGACAGACCTTATCAGTAATGATGCACTTTGCCAAGGCTATGCTTGTGATGTTAAGCAGTGGGGTGAAAGTCACCGTAGCGCACATCTACTGTAGGAAATGCAGCCTAGGATACAGATATACTGGTAAATTTACCTAGGTGAATTGGATACCAGCTTTGTTACTTCTCAGTGCATATCAAAGCTCCACAAAGCCTTCCAGAGAAGCTGGTCCATTGAAGTGGAACATTAGGTAGGTGAGATGCATTACACAGGACAAGCTCCAAATAGAAGCATATAATGTGTTTACCTATGCTTCATAAAAATCTTCCATTATAAAGGAGTCTAACAAGCTTTTCTCAGAAAAACCCTCTCCCACCTCTGATGTTTGCAAAAAGCTTCTGATCCTTGGCAAGCAGAGCATCTTTGAGTTAAGAAAAAGACCTTTTCTTTGTCTCATCAAATTCTTTTTGCTTTGTGTTGATATGAAATTGTTAAAGATCTCCATCTCCTTTCGCTAGTCTGCCAAAATAGCAATTAAAAGCAAAAGGTGGCTGATTAAAGTCTCAAAGTAACACAAAGTCTGGCATGATTTTAGCTTCATATGATAGACTCTGCAAGTTAAACCCTTTGTTTTAAATTCCATTATCTGTAACATACTACCCAAGAACAGCTTGTAACACACAGGACAGATTAAGAACAAGGTTTGAGAAGAGAACTGTGCACCTGTGAAGACTACGTGCAGGTCTGCTTTTTTTTTTAAAAAAAAAAAAAAAGAAAAAAAAAGGAAGAAGAAAGTATCACAAAAGTTCAGAACCTTATATTACTATGAGGATGTGTACAATAACTTCCCATCAGCTGGGTACTTGATATAAATTAAGGGCAGAATGGATCTATGGGGCTATTTGGCAAGAAGTACGCTAACCCTAACAGAAAGGACAGGGTTTACCACATTATCCAATATAGAAGTTTGCACAATGCAGGAATCTACCAAAGGGATCCCCAAGTCCATGTCAGCACTGCAAACAACATGTCACTGCCACTAGACAAATGCTATGTCAAGCAAGGACAGACATAAAGGTTTCCAGAATTACTGCAGAAATACTTCCCCTGAAGCACTCATCTAGCTAGTAACAGCTCCAGAGTTTTAAGGTCTCTGGATTCATGCTTGAGTCAGGTCTCTTCGGGGAGCTAAGAACTCATTTGAAAATTTATATCCACACACCTCCATAGATCAGGATTAGTTAATGCAAAGTCATTGTAGTCACTCATTGGCCATTGCTTTAAAAAAAAAAAAAAAAAAAATCTTAACTGGCACAAAATATGAAAACCCCACAGTCATCTGCTCCATAACAACTGCACTGCCCTGGGTTCAAATATAAAGTGGGAAAGTATGAAAAGCAAAGCTAGCCCATAAACTGACTCTTATATTTACATCGTGCACTATCTTAATCCAAACTAGCATAGAAACATAGTTCTCCTGGGTTTGGGGGTTGTTTGTTTGTTTGTTTTAATAACAGTTCACAAATGCAAACCATGAAGAAGGACAAAGCAGGGAAGAATACAACAGCAGTCGAATCATTTGTTACATACCTTATGTAAGTGCTCAAAGTATATTCTATATGCTGTAATTCAGGTAATTAAGCATCAGATAATCCACACAGGCTCTGCTTTGGCCATATTACAAGGATGGTATTGTCACTAGAATGACTGAGAAGAAGCAGCACAGTGCAATACACTGTTCTTTGCAGCCTGCTGATACCCAAAAGTGAGGAAAAGATGCCAAAATGCACATTTAAAGTTAATGACATAGGAAATTAATACAGTTGAATCTATGCCATTTTAGAAGGAGGAACATTTCTTGTAATCTATGTTTCAAAGGTCTGCTAGACTGAGACACAAATTAACTTTGAGAAGTGAGATATCACAGAGAATGCTAGAAGGAAAGTACAAGGATTAGGAGCAAACCAGCTTTTCCCTAACATACAAAACTTCATTTCTGTCAAAATGTTTATCATCAACAATCTAGGAAGAACCCTTCTTGCCACAGGATCAACTCTCCTGCAAAGTCAAAATCACTGACGTGATACAGGATGCTGGATTTATTTGTTTTAGCAGGAAATCCTGAAGAAAATACACTTACGTAAAACTCGGTGTTCAGATTTGGCTGGGTTTTGAGCTTCTTGTGACATGACTAACGTGATTTTTTCACATCTGAAAATTTTTCCCCAGAACTTTAATAAAAAGGATCACAGATTTTAGCTGGTCTAGCACCTGGCTAAGTATTAGTGACAGGGAGGACAGAGAAGTTGTTTTATATATTCAGGTTTAGCAATATTGAACTGCAGACTTAATTTTTATTCCAGAACAGATAACATTTTAATTTAAACTGCTACAGTACACACTTTAGATCCTCATTATCTCTGTAAGGACTCTACATTATGGAACAAATAATGCCCTTGCAATAAGTACTCCTACTGGAAATATATATGCATAAGAATGGAAATTATTGTAAATAAATTACATATTTAAATATATTGTCCTGGGATTGTTTTGGCATTAGACTTGCATTAGTAAGAATTACTCTGAGCAAGGATGTGGAAGAAAATTCTAGTTTTCAGATGAAAGCCACACTGGGATTTGCCACAGCTTGAAACTAGCTAAGAAAAATGTCCAGAACTCACCTTGAAAGAAAATTGAGATCTATCTGTCATAGAAAGAGGTTGACAACTGCTGGTCAGCTTGCCAAATGCAGCTCATCTAAGTCTCAATCTGCTTCCCTTTTATTTTCATACACCACAAGCATAAGTCTAGATCCCAGATGCACCATTCTGAGTAACAGGCCTTCCCAATTGTCCCCAGAGGGATAGCCCCACTACTCCAGGGGATCCATGGACAAGTTTCAGTCAGTTCCCCTTACAAGTCTGGTCAGATTTGGCAGAGATTTTTAAAGGCATGGCATATGTGCACATCTTCTGTGGAAAAAAACGTTCTTTGTTCAAAGCTTGCTGCCTCTTCTTCCTCTCTTCAGTTACCTTCCCATAGCTTTAACTTAGGGTATATATGCTCTTTGCACATTTCCTCTGCTATGGTCACAAGCCAGGTCTTAAACTAATAATGAGACCAGTATTAAAAGCAGTAGCCGGGTACCCATATTCCTAATTTCTAGAGTCCCACGATGCATAGTACCACCATAAGCTATGCTACATTCAGTTTGTAATATTGTCTTATTTCACAAGACAAAGACTGAATATACCTTCTGTGTCTTGATACAGGGGTTTCATTTTGCTCCATATTTATTTCACATCCCAGTGTAGCACAGAAATAGCGAAAAGTAGATGCGAGGATTAAACTCACACTATGGAAGGGGAAATTTGAAGTGGGAACAACTCAGAAGAGTCTTTCAGGAAGCAGAAAGGAATGATCAAAGTACGTCACTTCCTCAAGACTTGGTTTGTTAATGTTATTGCAGGTTGGTGAGCACAAGGTATTAAAAACAAACAGACCCTTTAGGCATGTGAACAGATTCCAGGCAAAACGATCCAAATTGAGCCTCTGCACACGGCAGGCTTCACAGCTCCACATTGCTTCTTCTTCCACATGGAGAACTCCAGTCTGTCTTTATGACTTCCTCCTTAAACATCATTCCAAATATTTTAAGGCTTTACAGAAGTAGGATGGCATCTCTTTGAATCACAGAATGGTTTGGGTTCAAAGGGACCTTTAAAGCCCGTCAAGACCAACCCCCCTGCGAGGAGCAGGGACATCCCCAACCAGATCAGGTTGCTCAGAGCCCCGTCCAACCTGACCTGGAATGTTTCCAGGGATGGGGCATCCACCACCTCTCTGGACAACCTGTGCCAGTGTTCCATCACCCTCAGTGTAAAAGTCTCATAGTATGTAGTATGAATGTACCACCCTCTGTTTTAAAACTATTATTATGTTATTTTAAGCATTATTAAGTTATTTTAACTTCTTTCAGGATCAGGCTTTTGGACATGGAAAACAGCAAGTTTTAGACTTCAAGGAACAAAGTTTTCTGGGAGAAGCCACTGAGAATGGTTTGGAGATAGACAGTGGTGGTGATTTCTGCACATAAACATGAACAGCTTGTGCTTTCTCTTCTCAGCTGCCCTTGCATGTATGCCTGCAGAAGTCCTCGTCCCCATGCTCAGTTTTTCAAGGAGTCATGAGAAGATAAAGAGACATAGTTACAATTGCAGATCTCTTTTGTGTAAGAATTTAGGCAAATATTCATCAGAGAAAAAAAAAAAAGCCACATAGTTTGTCTAATGTGTTGGCAAGAGAAAGGAGAAGGCCCTTGTGAGGTCTTAACAGTTCCTGAACCTTTAAAATCCAAAATGGAAGAAAAAAAAAAAAAAAAAAAAAAAAAAAAAGAGAGATGACAGATGGGAACTCATTCTGTAAGTCAGAAAGGAGTGACATTGAAAACACAGGTCTGCCTGGCTTTATTTCAAGCAGTGCTAGTCGCAAAGGAATAGCCATTGAGATGTAGGTAAAACCAAAACTCAGAATATTACTCTAACTTCCCTGTTTAAACCTCTTATAACTCCTACCATACCATCAAATTCCAAAACAAATGTATTCATTTCCAGATAACCACTAGTAGAACTTAAATTATATGTGTTTTGTGTATGAATATTTACATCTTTATATTCAATGTTCTGAAATAATTCTATTTTCATTTGTAGGTTTAGTTTGGCAATCAGGATGTAACAACATCAGTCTTCCTTCAGAAACAAACCCATTTTAAATGGATTCTACTTTCACACCCTCCACACACACCTATCATCTCTACACGGCTGTTCATTGCCCATCCCTTGCACCAGTGCAGCAATTTGTGATGCTGTGCTAGAAAATGTATAAGTGAAGTGATGAAAGTTATAAAATTGAAAGCAAAAGTGTAGGTGTAACCATTGTGCGGACCTATCCTTCTAGGATGGGATTCTCACAGAGCCCCAGCAAGGAATTAGGTGACTGCACAACATTCAGAGTTATTTACTTAACCATACTCACAATGATAAGGAGTGGCAGTCAAATATTTTTACCAGGACCTAAGAATTAAAGTTCTTAAATAAGATTCTCTCAGTAGTATTGCTAGCTTTTTTTTTTTTGCATGCTGGAACATGCTGCGTGTCTGACTCATTTCTACAACAACTCAGAATAATTATTTCTTAAAATTAACCAAACGCAGGTTAGTATAAAAGAAATCATTGAAGTACACAATCCCCTGACTACAGCTGTGAGGTCAGGAGGTCAGACACATGCTCCCCCTCACTTCCCCAGCTATATATTGAAATATCATTAGCAAATTACACAGTGAAAGGAACACATATGATGGCTTTATAATTCTCCGTTGAGCATTTCACCAGAATTGTTGGCTTTAATAGGTTTGCTCAAATCTAAGGCTATGATGAGAAGCTCAGAGACTCGCTCAACACTCTCGTGGGGTGCGCACACCTCTAACCTACGGGATGGGGTTTAGGTGACAGAATGACTTACTGCAAGGCTTTGCTGCCTGCAGCAGAAATGCCCAGGCCTCCAGGGAACATAAATTTGCCATTGCTGTTTTCCTATCCATTCATCACGGCAAAGAATCAATGCTCACTCCTCCCAGTGCAGTTCAAAGTCACCTGGTCTGACCAGGGTGTGTCGGGATACCTACAGTAAATTTGGAACCATTCATTAAATTTTCTGAACTCTTAAAAATGTATAGTTTGTGAGAAAGATCCACCACAAAGCAGGCACTTACAGCCCTGTTTAACAGCAAGTTTTGCCTGTGTTTCATAATGCATCAGAACATAAAAAAAAATTAAAAAAAAAAAAATCAGTTACCAAGTATAACGTAATGCAGGATCAAAACCAGATTTGCTCAGGACATCACTAAGTTTGGATTTCTGATGAAGAACGTACCTTGCAGCCAGGCAGAGCTGAGAGAGGGCTTGAAAGGGGTACTAAAGACACAGGGTGTGTTACAGAGCCAGGGCCACGCTTTGCTTCTGCCTCCCCGGGAGTCCTGGGGCTCAGGGCAGCCTTCATAAGGCTTGTTCACCTTTAATCATCCCTCAGTACGGCAGCAACACTCATTTCTTTTAATTACGATCATCAAAGAACTGCAAGGGTAGGCAGAGGGGATCTTTTAAGGCCCCGTGTGAGCTCATTTTTGGCAAAGTTCCCCATCCTGGGATACAGACTGAACACTGGTGTGCCCTCACAAGCTCCTCACAAGGTAACAGGGCTGCAAACAACTTTTTTTTCCTTGTCACTGATGGAGGGAGACCCACAAAGAAGCGGAGCGTTCCCAGCAGGGGCCACGTGCCACGGCTGGCTGTTTCCAACCTGCCACCAGACAATTTCTCTCTGTAACAAGCGAGTGGCCATGCTTGGGAGGCAGCGGCAGACGAGGAATGGCTGACTCCTGCTCCTGCTCGGCCAGCCCTCCCGCAGTCACCGGCCCTGGCGCAGGGGCAGGCTCCTCAAGCACCTCACAGAAGCATGGCCAACAAAGTTCTTTGCAGATATGTGCTACATCAGCACATCCCCAACCCCTTTGGTCCTCGCACCTCCTCCCTTGCCAGCGCTGCACAGTGTGGGAGCTACAAACATCACCCAACAGAACATAATCAGAAAAATAAAAATTTAGCTGCTTTCAGGCCTAGTATAAAGCACTTTGCTCATAGGCAATGCTGCATGACTATGACTGTAAAAAGCTGAGTTCATCTTTAGAACTCTGTCCCAGCTCAAGCCTGTGCTGCAGAAAGCCGTGACAATGCAACAGAGGGGCCAGGTCATCCCAACAGCACAGTGAACACTGAATTCCCACCCCCGGATGCTGTGCAGATGGGAATATTCAATACAAAGGGGCTGACTCCGCTCTTACTCTTCCTAGTGTAAATCAATAGTAATTGTATTGGAGTTTAATGAGCCATTAAAGTCAGGATCAGGCTGGCAGGATATAAGCAACAGAAATAAAACATAACACAACTTCTGAAATTAAGTATTGGCTACCATTTATAATTGTATGGCAGCTCATCTTCAGACTGCTTGTTGAGCTGTAGACACCCTAACCTGTAAAAACAAGTATTTGTATGTACTCCTAGAAAGCAAGTCAAAGCATTAGGTGTAAGCTTATAACAAAATGCAGCCATAAATTTTTAAAGAGTAATAGAAATCTGACTTAGCAAAGAAACAGAGCCAAACAATGCCTGATTAGCAGCACATTCTGAACAGCTTGAATGATGCAGGTCTGGTGACATCAGCATTTACAAACTTATGCCTTAGAGCTCAGATGAACTGCTCTCCAGGATAATTTGCTGCCTGTGCACCACGGTTTCACAGAACAGCTTGGCAAGTAAACCACAGCTATTGATGCTGCAGGCATGCACAGAAGCCACAGTGGCCACTCATCAGTGGCTATCACAAATCAAAATCCCATTTTTCTTCAGCAGATGTTAAAGGAATAAACTGATAGGAGCTTAGAAACATAATATTATTGCTATACACGCAACGACACCACCTATATTTACCCAGCTTTCTTAAGAAAACACATATTTCCATTGCTTCCATAGCTAGCTTTTGTTACAGAGGAAAACTTGGCAGGAGAGTATTTGGTCACTTCACCAGTACAAATACATAAAGTAATCAGACATTATGATTTTTACTACTCATATCCCATAGCACATGTTTTCCAATCCTGGGCCTTAGTAACACGTCACACTTCACAGATACATTCCTGCAATGCTTCAAGGGTCCTTTCCAAAAAGTTGTCACGATGCCCAGCTACTCAGTACCCAGAACAAACCCCTCAGCTGAGCACCTACTCAGTACCAACAACACAACACGGGACAAAGGCATCACGGCACCACACCAGCAGCCCGGTGGAAAGGCACCCTACACAAAATAAAGTCTGGAGAGCCAAGACACCTTCCCAAGGATGCAGAGATGCACAGCCTGCTCATGCAAGGGTCTGGGGACCAGCGAGCGCACTTACCTTGCAAGAAGGCTGGAGATGGCCACAGTGCTGGGTGCAGCCTTTCCCAGGGGAGATATGAGTGGGGAGAGGGGTCCACAGCTCACTCTCCTCGAGGTAACCCCTCCAGCCTGGGGCTCTACTTGCATCACTGCTGCTCAGCAGCCAGCAATAACTACTCTGCTCTTCCAGCCCCCAAGATCAAAGCCATCCCACTGTTAAAGGGAAGAAAACAAACAAATAAGGCTGATCAGCTCAAGGAGGGAGCACAGGGATCACAGCACTAGGGCTGGAGTGACCCCAAGGACATGGAGGTCTTCACTGGTAGATCAACAGCCATAGGGAATGGCAAGTCCTACCTCTTGCTCAGTTGGCCTCACAGCAAAGCAGCTTCATCAGGCAGATGGAGAGACCCCACACACACACTGCCATGTCCTCCTCAGAGTGAGGGACACAGACACACACCCCCACAACCCACAGCCAGGCCAGGCCAACTCCCCTGCAAGGCAGTCCCACCAGAGAAGCTCTCCTAAACAAGAAGGCACCAGCTGCAGTACTTATGCAAGCTCCTCATCACATAACCCCAGGCACCTGCTGAGGGTTACAACCCAACCCTACCCCAGGCTGGTGCACAAGATCACATTGCTGCGATTCTGCTGGAGCACCTCAGCCTCAAAGTCCTGCTTTGGGCATCTCATAATCATCTTTGGGGTGTGGCACGTCAAATAATTTTTAGATGGAGCCTGAGGCCTGCTGACTGTTGGTTATCCTAGAATTACAGTGACAGTTATAACAATATATTGCAACAAAAAATTAAAATACCTTTTATTTATTCTGTATTTTATAATTTAGAAGAAAGCAGTGAAGTGCTGCTCCCGATAAATGAAGTAATGCAGTAGATATCTGATGCTTTCTATCATTTCAAATTTCTCTTTTAGGACAAAACCAAAGTATCAACCAAGCAACCCAGAAAAATGAAACACTCCCCAGCACCTAAATATTCACAGCAGACAACACTAAAGATGCTATTAACAAGCATTCATTCGGGAAGCCACTTAATTTTGCTTTCAGCAAATACTTTGCTATTTAAGTTTCTGTGGAGCAGCGTGCTGGGCAGGTGTTTCTCATCTGACTGATAGTAATTAGGTAACGAGAGCTTTAGCATGGGAAAGATGTGCAAATGGGAGAAAAATCTAATAATGATGTGAAGTAAAGGGGTGTGGCAAGGAGTTCACACAATTGCTTGTAACAGTGGTTTGAAGCTCATCTGGGGAATATTATCGTACCCTACAACATGGCAACTGGGATCCCTGAACATACAGATTGCTTCTGGGAGTGTTGGCTCAGGCTGGCACCCGGATTTGCAGTTATGGGATTTTTATTTTTTTTTTCCCCTGATTTAGCCAGTTCCAGGAAGGGCATCAACATAACTTTGCTCACAGGATCATGGATGGACTTTACACATAGTCTGGCATCAGTAGGTGTCAAACTGTTCCTCGAGCTCTGTACTCTTAAAAGCTAGTTTAAAAATGACTCTAAAAACAATAATCTCACCTCCTCTGAACTATTTCACAATGTACAGCCTCCTTCTAGGCTGTGTTCCAACAACAAAAGGTCAGAGTGGATTTTTAAATCCATTATGGTCAAGGGTGTATTCAAAATCATGAAGAAACGGTTTGCTGATTACTTGATATCTTCACAGCACATGAAAATCCTGAAGGCTAAATATATGATCTGCATCAAAAGACAGCTTATTTTTTTTAAGACAAAATCATTTTGTAATCAAATGGCCACAACCAGATACCACAACAATAACTCAATGGTAGGAGCGTGGAGTTGGCACAAAATAAAGTGCAGCTCACAAACTCAGGTTGCGTAAATTGATGCAACTTCCTTGGTTATTCATTTATATTCTTCTATTCCTTTATAATTACTAATGCTCTCATTTACTTCGGTAATTCAGAAACTTAATTTAAGATTCAGGATGATCTTAGGAAAGAATCCATAACCCTCAAACACCTGCAGTGGCAGTCAACTGATCAATACAACAGTGGCATTCACATGAATTTCAGCAGGGTACAGCTGAGGGCTTGAGCTTAGTTCTGGGGTATGTGTGATAAAATATTTTTTTTTTTAAATCACTCTCTTCTGAAAGGTAAACCTAATCTATCAATTTGGGATTCTGGCTACTCTGGAATGACAAAGGAAAACAGATTTACCAGACTGTATTTGGGAATCTTAGCTTTCTGCTTTATGACAGTCAGCTGTTCTTGAAACTCATGTTTATCTGGAATGGAACAAACTCCCTGAATTTTCAAGTGAATGTTTAAGGCAATGAAGTATTTGATAGATTTAACTGCCCTGAATGCAGAGACTTCATTAACTGATTCAAGCTGGTTTTATGTTCTCATTATTAAAATTGCATCAAGATTTATCTTCTTATATTTCTTTATTTCCTTTATCTCATTGATTGTTCATAGAGCTGGTGAGTGTTCTGTGCTAAAGCCATTTTACCTGATACTGAACTGCACAGCTCCTGTCCCACCCCCATCTCCCCAGTCGTATTTCCCAGCGACTCCTACCAGTTTCTGTCTGCCCCAGTCAGACCAATACTTACATTTACTCCCATACTTAAGACAACCTGGGCAACAAACCCTCAACACAGCACGAACACAAGCAGACGAAGGCCACCAACAACAACAGAAACTTTCTTCAGCGGCAGCAAAACTGATGTAGAGTCCCAAGTCCCCCTTTCCACTCGCATGCCTTCACCTGACACCTCCCTCTCCTTTGGTACCTCCTGCTGATGTAAGAATTGATGGGACTGCTCTCTGGGTGACATGTAACATTCAGTAAAAGGCAAGAATAAATACATTTTCCTATACTTTTATTCCCACAAAATTAATCTTCAGCTACGCTTACAAGGTGAAAACTTATCAACGTTAATCCCTTCCTCGTTATCACTTCAGCCACTGTTGTGATCAGCCAGAAGTGCTGCACTCACTTTTTTCTCCCTTCTTTTTGGAGAATTGAGCCAGTATCTGTAATGCAAATACAGCAAATAAAAGACTTAACTTCTGCTGAAGCAAATTATTTTAAAGGTTGTTTTTATACGTGCTCAGAGATGGTAAGTCTGCAGTGCTCTTAAGAGTGTGAGCTCCAAAGAAGGGGAAACAAGGTCAAAGTGAATTCAGTTCAAAATACAAATAAATATTCACAGAATACTTTGGCAAGAATTCACCAGGTCTAGTCCACATCACTTTTTTAATCTGTGACCATTTCACATTGCCAAACTGATGAGACATTCCTGCTGTCTACAGTGTTGTCCAGAAAGACATCTTCATAATACAGAATTTGGAAGGTGATTAAACAAAGAAAAAAAACCCTCCAGAATCAGTTGTCAGCTGCCAGAAGTGATTTGTTTATGTTTGCTATGGACCTTCTCCTCCTCATGACAACTTTGGTTCGAGCCCTGTTGGCATGAACACAGGCCCAGAAAGGGAATCCAGAACTGTGGCACATCCTGGTTCCTCTGAAAGCATTCCTGAACCTGAGGAGATACCTGTTCCATGGTCCTGTGACTGGGTCTTGCTTGACATGAGGCAGCCAAGACACCTAAAAGCCCTGATTCTGGTGTCTGAGGACATGATTTACCTCAGCTTGATTTCAGTGGTAATAAAGGACATGTATGAAGCAAGTATTCCAGCCATTTGTTGAATTAATGGCAGGGTTTTACAGCAGTGCTGTGAGGGAGAGGACACCCCTCCATGTAGGAGCTTCAGAAAAAGCCCATTGAAACAAGCAAGGCAGACATCTTTCCAGTCACATCACTAGATAGATTCCCACAAAATCTATCAGGGAAAAGTGAAGACTGCTGTGATGACTGCACTAATGAGTTTCAGCCTTACCTGCAGGTGTACAGGGTCCATGCACTTTATCAAACGCTTGATGGAGGAATCAAAAAGCCAGCAAAAATTAGTTTTGTCTTAAATACCTGAAGGACGAAACAAGTTTCTTACAGCCACTGAAATAATACTGCTGAGAAAGAATAAGCCAAATGTGTATATGGAGCACACTTTATCCTCTAATAAATGATTTACAGTATGGTCAGGGTGGAGTGACATAGAGTAACAGGGATAACCTTTCCCATTCTGCTGTAAAACATGCTTGCTCCCTATCTCCTCCTTCTTGTAGGATAATTGGATTGTTCAGTAGTAGTTAAAACAAGGACAACTCAAGCTAGAAGTCTGGTTTACATCCTTAACCATTTAGTTTTGCAACTACATGCAGCTGTTAATGCCTCCTGATCTCAGTTTGCATGCTGGGTTATAAAAAAAAAAATTCACAGAACAAAAAGCCTGTCAGTATTGTTAAGATTGCAGTCACGGCTAAATCACTGTGGATGCCTTTTTTAAACTCCCACAAGTCCTCGCTGGGGTTACGGTGTTGCTGCTGACAGAGAGCAGGATGCCTCGTCCAGACGAGCACACTGGTTCCTTTCAGACTTCTGAGGTTGCTGGCATTTTCCTTGCTTTATGGGCCAACTTTGTATGAGTATATCTGTAATCCTAAAAAATGTTCTAGGCATCCAGATATCCTGCCGGTCATAAGTGTAATTTGAAAGTAAACATCCAAAGAGAAGAATTTATCTAAAGGCTGCTCCAATACATTTGCATTAATTTGGGGGGTTTTATTGCATGTACGTCTCACAACCTCATTTTTTATAAATCAATTTTCCTCTTTATCTAAAACAAACAGGGATGAAATTGAAGACAGTATTTTCAGATACAAACTAGAAGCTGCTATGCTGTGTGTGATTACCTCTACGCCAAGAAGGCAATTTTTCCAGACAATTAATTCCATCCTTATCAATCAGCTCTTGTGATGGAAGGAATTTTATCTAGTAGAAACTGGAGAACTGGTCTGAAAACTTACAACCTTTTGCCAACTGAACTCATAGCAGGGACAGTACTGTGCATATCCAAGGTCTTAAACTATTTGAATCTTAACCAACCAAGTATAAATAAACCACAACAAGTTCATGAATGCTTGCATTAGTTTAATTAGATCTCTCATTTAGGACAAGTTAAGAGCCAGACTCAATCCTGTTGAAGGAGTAAGCCCTCATCCCATCAACAAGTCTCCCAAAATCTTTCTTTACAGCATATTTTTCAGTAAGTCTCATTAGAGGAGCTGAGAAAACAGTAATTTTTCCGCTAGAGCAGGTCATTTTTCAGATGTGTCAGTAATGGCAATGATGTTTGGGTAATACATCGAGCTCATCAGAACCCTTCGTAAAACTTAGCAAAAGACAGAGCGGTTTTTGTGCTCTCTGGCTATCTGCAGGGCTAAGTGACAGATGTAATGGCAGCAGACGATGCTGGTCAGAGAAGGTTACACTCAAGTGCATCCTTCTCATTGCCTGCCAAAATAGAGCAGCCCTGAAACGTTCCCGTAGGAAGATGATTTGGAAGTCTCTCTCTGAATCCCGCTCTTCCAGCTGCTTCTCAGACTTTCAACTTCAAACTACAATCCAGCTGCTGGTCTTTTCATTCCAATTAAGTTTTGAGTGTTTTTTAAACAAAATATTTTCATAGAGTGACTATTAAGGGATTTCATCATGATCTGATTTCAAACAACAAATGCTTACTGAATTGCCGAGACTGAGTCCGACAGATGAAGAAACGTGTGTTTGGAGATTATAAAAATGCTAAAAGGATTTAACTTGGCAAGCAGGAGCCTGACAGCTCAATTTGACTCAAGGGATGCCAGAGTACTGAGGGCTGTGGTAAACAGTAACCCAGACCTCCTCTGTAAGCTGTCCATTAATAAGGGACCTGAGGGACACATTATAAAATTAACAATTGGAAAACTTAAAACGAATCCAACATCCGGCAGAGTGCGTGCAGTGTCCAGGCTATATGGTCAATGAGGTAGCTGTCTTTAGAAGATCGTGCTGCAGAGGCAGTGGAAGCAGTTATTTGTTCTAAAATCAGTTGGAGATTCAATTTTTTAGGAGGTAAAGTGGCAGCCAGTAAAGCTGGGGTGAAAGCTGCTCTCTCCTGCAGCTAGCAGTATTGATGTGGGTCAGACACACATGATTTGGGGAGATTTAACAAGGATGAGGGTGCCTTTTGGGGGGAAGAAGCAGATGTGGGAGAACACACTTCTACCCCCATCAGCTGCTTCTTCCCCATACCGCTGCTGTGGGCAGAGAAGCTGTGGGTAGGTGGTTGGTGCTGCACCAGAAAAGGTGTTCAAGAAGAGAAGGTGAACCTCACAGGCAACATTCTTCCCAAGGACTTGGTTTTGGAGTTGTGGTGCCTTTCTCCAAAGCCTCCCAGCAGCCCTTCGGGAGAGAACAAACAGCAGCAAACTGCTCTGGGAACCGAGCACCGGTAGCAGCAAAGCCGTTGGGCTTGGTGGTCTAAGAATCGGATCCAGAATTGCAACCAGTAAACCTCCTATCGCAGCAAGTTTAGGACACATCATATGCAGACACTTACTGTATCACACCACTTACCACAAGATTCCAAAGTAACCAACATTTTTCCATTCATTATGGGAAAGGAAAAATCACTGAAAATTGCAGCTCCTTTCTGTAAGTCCCGAGTGCCCGCAGCCGTACAAGCTAGGACACGGCACCTCTGCCAACTCCGGAGGCATCTTCTGCACAGCTGGGGCCTCTGTGGGGTGGCTGCGTGTTTAAAAGCAGTCAACACGTTCCTTTCACATGGAGCTTCTCTGTTACTAATTATTATCACAAAATGGCCAAGTACATAGGGGATAAACACACAGGGATAATTTCCCAGGACTTGAAACATTCACAGCTATCTAGAGGTTCATGGCCATTCCACCTTCAGGAGGAGGTTACTGGTGCACGATGCTAATTTTTCAAAATGGTGTGCTAAAAGCCAAGCATCACACCCTTCAAACGTTCTTTGCCTTTCAAAGAACGGCATAAAGTGGGGATTTAGCGATGGAGACAACTTCCTCACCGCGTTACTCAGGCACCACAAGAAACTTAATCATGTGGCTGCTGGCAAAAGGCCTACTTTTAATGGCATCAGACGTACACAGAGTTTGCTGAGAGAGATCTTTGTTACTTTTTTATGGCGAGTCTTGGGTTCTGGCTCCATAGCAGATTCAAAACAGAAGAAGTTCAGATAAAGACGGGATTGTAATGTAAAATAAATACATGAGAATGACTACTGGCCTTTCTTGACTATCAAACACAGAATTAGGTGGCAGAAACACCAAAAGATTTATTAAGTGGCCTAGCACATAGATCAAGTGAAAAGACAACAGCAGGTTTTTTTTAAATTTTGTTTGTTTATTGCTGCTAAAGTCGAGTCCCATCTTCTTTCATTGTCAGAGAACTGTCAGATTTTTTCTATTGAGTTAAAAAGCTTTTGGGACATCCCAAAATATATTCTTCATCCCCTAAGTAAGAATCAACTCAATACGTGGGCTGCTTCTGGTTGTAACAGATATAAGAACAATATTGACACTGCATTTGTCCATGAGTGTAACCTCAGGGAATACCAAGCATTTCTACTCCAAGGATATACAACGGATGGAAGAATTAAACCTCAGAAAGTTTTGGACTCACTACATGAGCTGCTTTGATGAAAAAGAATTGCATTCAATAGCAAATAAGTAGATAAATAACTAAATAAATAAAATTAATCTACTTCTGCTTGATGGTAGCTTTCTGGAAGTCAATCGCTGGGGTGCGGGTGTGCATAGAAATATGGTAGAAATCAAGAACTCTAAAGCTATTTAAGAAAACATTTACAAATTCAGCACGCAACCTCGCCACATTTGTTAGCGTCTCTTTGCTATTAATTAATGAAGTGGGAATGTTCCCCCTGAAAAAGAAACATACCATTCACGACTGCTGTGCCACGCGGAGCAAAAGCAGACATTGCGCCGGCAGAAACCATAAAAATTTCGTGACTTATCACTTCTTCATCTGATGCTCCTTTTACCCCTCCTCCTATCCCCGGACTGATCCCCTAGATTCTTGTCTTCCCCTTGGCTCTTTATTTCTTAAAAATTACATTTCGAACTTTGGTGGTGTATTTTGAGAGACTGAAAATAATTTGGCAAAACTATCGTATTTTCTTTGTTTTCACTCCATGCTTCAAGCCCCAGCTCTAACGATGTTTGAAAAGGATTTAGCGAGCAATATCTGGAGACTTCAGCTGAACTGATTGATTGTGTTTAATTGCATTTTAGTTTCATAAACGCAGTACCATAAATCCACCGCTTGTCAAACAGAGGGAGCTGATTAATGGAGCAACGGCTGTCTGTAGTCGAGTTACAAAGAAACCTCCACAAAATATGAAAGTCTTTGAGGATGCATGGTTTTTAACTACCAACACGGCGGGTGCTCGGGGCTGCGGGTGCGAGGGCAGGAGGTGGAGGAGGCTGCAACAAGAAAGACGTCGAACGCAGTGCTACAAAAAGCAAGGGACTGCTGCCTCTGCCCGCCTCATCGGTCTGCACCGAGTGAAACAAAGCATACGGAGATTTTTCCTCCTTGTTTATTGCAACGTCAAGAATAAAGGGAGCTCAGCACACATACTACATAGCTGTGAAGCCAACTTACATACGTGGAAAAATAGAGATTAGAAGATCCGGGTCTGGATCCAACTGACATCCTTCATAGTTAGGGCAGTTAGTATTGAAAGAAGAAAGACCAGACAAGAAATTCTGGAGTGATTTTAAAGACCTGCTGGAACCACCCTGAATGTAACTGCTGTTTCCCAGTTATTAAGCCAGATGAGGATCCACAAAGTATTTGTGAACAATGAAGCAAAAAGTCAAATGAGGAGCAAGCAAAGCACTGCCAAATACTAGGGGGGAAAAAGGCGCTTTTAACATACAATAAAAACATTTCTGCTTTAGAATTTCTTCTGGTTAGTAACATTTTTATTGAATCTTCCAGAAATCTGTCATGATTACATTTATTACGTGACTACTGAACATTTAAATGGCATCAGCCTCATGATTTAAGAACCTGTAGGGCCAGATCTACAAGAGTTCTTGTACAGATCTAGGCTATACTGATAATTAGAAGTGAATATTTTATTTTTTCCTGAAAAATACAAAAAAAAAAAAAAAAGGGCTACTGAACATTAAAAAAACAAAACAATGGATCATACTTCATTGACCAGCTGATAAATAAATATTACATCTTCTTTGACATGAAGTCTTGGATTACGTCAGCTGAAGAAGCCCACCATTTGTTATAACAGCTGTCAGGGAACAACTCTTGGAAATTTTAAATCAGAGGGAAAATATGATTTTGGAAAAATATATAGGCAAATTTTTATTACTTAAAATTCCCCAGCAGAAACCTTCATTGTTTCTCTTTTTTTCCAAATCTGTCACCTGAAAAATGCATTTTTTTTTAAAAATCTTTTTAAAAAGTAAATGAAATATAGTCAAGAAAACTGGTAAGAAGAGGGAGTATCCCTGAAAGAAAACCCTTCAGAAAACTTGGACAGGCCAGGCAAGTTGCATGCTGGCAGTTCCACTTCAAAACCATTGGCACCTCCACAGGAGATGAGCACACAGGCTTTTGGGTTGGCGGCTTCCTGGAGCTGATGAGGAGAAAATTAACAGTTTCATAAGGAAACACTTTGAATTAAGAGCCAGTGCCAACTGCACAAGGTTTCTTCTCTAACCTCTTTTCTCACAGTGTATTGCTCACTTGTGGCAGACCATTGCTCTCCCTTCAGCTGAAGGCCTCTGCACGCACCTTCCGTACCACTCATATGAAGGTTGCACCAAAAAAGTCCCTCATCTCTGAACTAATTTTGCACCAACAGAAAGTGCCCAACTCTGGGCTCTGTTCTACCCTCTCCAAAACCAGACGGTCAAGCAAAGAACAAAGGCATCCTTCCGCCACAGCGCTGAATTTCGCTCCTCAGGAAAACACACCGCAAGCCAGCAGCAGGTACGCATGGTTAGAGTTTCCTCAGGAGCACCAGCACTAACTTTTCCCAGTTCTCAAGTGCTCTTGGCACTTAGGACTTCACAAGCAATGCTTGAAATTCAGGCATGATGAAAGAAAATGCAACTCAATTTTCTCCAGGGGTGTCACACCCACTCTTTCCAGACCTGGATGTAGCCGGCTCTTCTGAATACCCAAATCATCATTCTCATGTCCGATCCCTCATGTACCGAACATTTAGCTTTCAGTTTGTGTATCTCTGTGGCAAAAAAACTTTTGGAAAAGAAAGTACTATATGCTGCTGAATAGCTCTAAAAAAAAAAAAAAATACAGTTGTGCCAGGGAAATGCGTCTAGACAAAATATTGCACCTTGGCCACTTTCTCTGAGATGTCTTTAGAGCACTCCTTGGTAGTATTGATTTTTTTCCACAAATTGTAATTCATTTTGATTCCAGTATAATGGGCCATAGATTTCTCCAGACAGCAGTGACACCAGGGTTTTGTCTGCTGTTCCTCCACTCTCTCCTTACTGCCTCAGACAATTCAAAGGCACGATGCCATAGTGGAAGACATGAGTTGCGCTTCTGCCACCAAGAAATATTAGTCCTCCCTGGAAATCCTTTGAGGCTTTGGGAAAATTTGCCCAGTAATTCACTGTTTCAGGGGAGGCAGCCTGATCCCAGCACACGGTGGTGGTCAGTGGAAGTGTTACCAGGCTCCTCACAAACCCTCCTGAGATATACCAGCTCCTGGCCTCATTCACAATGGCCTGGCTGTAGGGCAGAGTAAGTGGTTTCAGCCACAGCTGGTGCATCAGGAAAAGACCCGTTAAAAATATTGACATGAGCTCTCAGCAATATAAACGTCATTGATACTTAGAAGTCTATTCCTTAAGAAATTCTGCTACTCGGGAAAAAATCCTGTTCATCGGCCTGAACTGGAGATAAAACATTTTAAAAGTGCAATTTTTTGCAGTACATGGGTGTCACTCTGAGTTAGTCTAACCATTCTGTTTCGATAAAATAAACCAAACCTCCATTCTTAATTTTATTGTCTACTATCAAATAATTGCAACATAAAATTACTTCACTTCCTTCTGACAAGATGACTCTGATAGGGTCATGTCATTCTGATAAGGTCAAAATACTTTACCTTCTGAAGACACTGCTTTAGAAAGCTTTTAACAAAACAGTGTTTTCCACTGCATAGGAATTCAATCAAAATATTTTTGGCCAGCTTTGATAATCAAAAGCAAGCCAGGACCTGACTTCAAAAATTCTAATGCCTTAATAGAGGGTTATCTCTCTCTTGTTAAATGGATCACTAAATTGAATTTACTGAACAATACATCCCACTGACAACCTCAATGTGAGCCAGTACCCCTTTCCAGAACTCCCCCACAGACCTGGATTACCTTTGGCCAATAACGCAGACTTGCAAAATCACAGAAAAGTTTCAGCTGGAAGGGACTCTGGAGATCATCTTGGCCAACCTCGTGTTGAAAGCAGGGCCTTAGATGAGGTTATCCACAGCCCTGTCAAGCCAAATCTTGAATAGCTACAGCCTTCCAGATTCCAGTGCTTCTCTAGGCAGCTTATCCCAGTGTTCAAGAGGTCTCACACTGAAGAAATTGTTTCTAAAATCCAGATGGAAATACTTTGGGAGCAAATGGTGCCTCTTGCCCCTTGTTCTGTCTTTGTGCATCCTTGCGAAGAGAATGACTGCCTCCATCTTCTCTCTTCTTTAGGAGTTTTATGGAAAATCAGGTAAACAGGAGTTTTGCACAGGAAAAAGAGGACTTGCTCCACAAAGTCTATGGCACTTGAGCCGCTTGTAACATTCAGGGCTTGTGGCGTTCAGGACTCATGGTGGCAAAAGCTCAGAAGTACACAGACATATTTAGGGGCGCAGAAGGTTTGATGGTCTCTCCAAGCACAAATTGTTGGAGGTAACTTATGCTTCACTACAACAAATTGAATATGTTTACTGTGGAAAAAAAATAAATGAAACATTTTTATAATAATTGGATCAAATTATGCAGATGCAGAACTTCCTGGTTACAGAATGGACAGATGACCTTTCAAAAACAGGTGTTGGTTGGCTTTTTCCCTTCTATGGCTTTTTTTCTTTCCTTCCATGATTAGCAACTTTTTTGCCTCCGTTTTTTCCCTTGAGTATCCTAAACTACTTAAAAACATCAAAATGAAACTAAAGCATATGAAGGTTTCTGGAAGGTTTGCTAAAGGACTTGTCTTCTAACAGTGCTTTACCTTTCCTTACCACTAACAATCACACACTGCTTCGATTTGTAAAAGCATAACGAAACAGAAATGGAATGGTATCTCAAGAGAAAAAACGACAGAACAGAAGCTATATTCTTATCTGATCTATATAACCCATACTACTTGCTATATTATAGTAAAAAAAAAAAATGGGGAAAAAAAAAGCCAAAACAGGCAACGTGAACTTGTTTGTGGACTTGATAATAAAGCTGGTTTTTAAATCCATATTTTCTCGTACATTGCGCAGAGTTGCTTAGAATCAATACTTAAACAGAGGACAAGAAACAATTAGATGCTGCAGGAAACTGATTATCCACAGAACATAATCCTCATTATCCACATCAATACAAATTCATTTCCTAACATAATGCTACTCTTCATTATTACTCCTGTTACTAACAGCAACTTCATTTTCTGATGAGCTAGCAATCCAAACTCCTACCCTTTCTTCTTGTGAACGAGTCAAAGGCAGGCAGGGCAATAAAGAAGACATCTCATTCGGACAAACAAACTTCAATGCTACAATTTATTTTCTGCCTTTCCTCTCACAAATCCACACACGGGATGTTCTGCTTCTCCCCCAGAAACTGAGTTTGTGAAATTGTGGTCTGTCTCCAAAGCGCAAACCTAAATCTTTAAGAACTAAAATAAAAACAAAGGAAAAGCAAATAAATTATTTAAAACAAAACAAAGGTAACCAAATAAGTTCACGTTATTCAATTGCTCCTTTTCCATCATGTCCCATCTTTTAAAAGGATAGCAAAGTAGATGCTTTTACTTTCATTTCAATACAAGCAGAGAAAGATTCAAGATGTTCCTATATCTTTTAAGAGAATCTTAAAACCAGCCATGTGTCATTAAGAATACTGCGGTTTCTGTCAGACAGTAGCTACCATTGCTGCTAATAGCAATAGGCGTCGTGGGGAAAGGGAATTGTTATTTTTTAGTGGAGCCACTGGGAAATTTTCAATCAGATAATTCTCAGTTGGAAAACACCAGTTACTAACAGGCGCTGTTTTTAGAAAGTTTCTTGGGATTGGCACAGGATTGCTGGTCAAAAGAGATGACAAGAAACCAAAGAATAGTTTGGTGTCTGGAGCGCTTTTACAGCATGTGGTGAAGACCAGGTTCAAGAACCCTTGTCTGGCTAACCTGCAGCAGTAATGTGACCATAACATTCCCATTTCTGTCTCAAGCACTAGCTAGTCTGGTGCGTCTTCCTTCAAGTAAAAAAAAAAAAAATCCCCCAAAACCAAAACAAAACTTATACTCTTTGCATGATTACTGTCTTTCCATCAGTTATGTTTTTTTTAAAATCTTCTACACAAACGGTCCTCCAGCCTAATAACAAATGAGAAACCTCACGAATTAAAGGATACAGCTTGAATAAATAAAGAGAACATATTTTATGTCTACACTATGAACACTTCAAACCATATTCCGACAAATAAGTGTCCCATCCCTCAAACACCAAAGATTGTACGTATGTTTGCTCAAATAACCCACGTTATTCATGAAAAGACATTTATAACACAGCAGCAAAAGCATTATTCCTGAATATTGCAATCTAGGATCCTTCCGCCAAAGGAAGCGTTTCTGGACGAGTTCCATCACCTGGTGTTCAGGAAACCATTTTGTATGACACAAAGGATTAGGAAAAATAAGCTGCATGACATTTATTTTGTAATTTTAACATTAATATCTGTAGAAACATTTTATTGTCAGTACAAAAGTTAACAGATTTTAATACTTTTACCCAATTAAAAAAAAAAAAAAAAATCACCACATAAAACAGTGTAATTTGCATTCATATCGCATGGCCACATCGGTGTGAGTGTTCAGAAAGTAAAAACACAAGACGTCCATGAAAAGATACAAACAACAGTGATATTTTAGCAGAGGCCAGTGCTATACCTACTGTTCTGGAATGGATCAGAAGGAAATACTGGAGTCAGCATGAATTAATCCCTTTAAAAACACGCTGATATCCCTCCCTATGGCAAATTGTCATTACAAACAACTTCTCTCTTTTTAACTTAAGTTACAATGGAGGAATAGTCTAAAAGGCAAAAGATCCAGGCCAGAAGATCTGGAACCCATTAACCAACTCAGGGAAGAGAGCTGTAGTTAATTTGATGCATGTGCAACTCGGGGTAGAAGCTCAGCTCCTTTTAGAGCAGTACATTCTGCTATGGTTATAGACAAATTCATGTCTTCCCTTACTTTAGGAACCCTCTTTAAAATTTTCTCCTTTTTTTTTTTTTTTTTTTTTTTTTTTGTATGTGTGGAGTGATTCTGCTTTTTGGCCACGGGAAACATCACTAAAAAGTTAAATTGCTAAAGTGACAGGTATCGAGGTCTTGTTAAAGGATTAGGTTTTGACAAGAATAACCATCTGACACTGCAGTTTTTAACACAAATAAATCAAAAGTTTAATTCCCCAAAATTAGTTATATACTGTAAATATTTCTTTTTTTAAAGATCTGAAAACTAGTAAAGTCTGAGCAATATATCTACTAGTTCTCTGTGCTGCCTGCATAGAAATGCCATTTAAATTACAAAAACACAACAACCCTATAAACGATTAACTGTTTTGTACATTACCAATTAGTTAATAAATTAATGATATACCATTTTCCCTGAAAGCAAAGTATTTTCCACCTTTGGATGGTGAAAATTAAGAAATTCTGTGTAAGAACAGCATTCAGCAAATAGCTGTTAAAAAAGAGACTAATTTGCTAGGTGGATTGGGACATCCATTTTTAAATCAATACAAAAAATAATTCATTGTAAATATATATAATATATATTTATACATATTTTGAATATATTTACATACATCCAGCACCTATATACTGCATTTGTGCTCTGTAAGTGTGTGCCAACATATATTTTCTCCAAATATTACAAAATAAACAAGAAAGGCAGACCCAGAGTTTGCCTCAAGTCCAACTGGTCCATTGTACAAACAAAGTCTGTTGCAGCTTACAGGAAGCCAGAAAATTGAGAGCAATGGGTATCTAGACACAGCTCCTAAACATTCTTCTTCGACGGGAATATTTAAAAGTTGCAAATCGTGAGATTCTTTCCGTAGGTTCTGAATGCTTTCCTCCAAGCTTTTTTTTTTCCTTTTTTCCTTTTTCCATATTTCATATGTTCAAGCAGAAACATTAAGGTCCTGGAGAAAAGGTTTTGTTTTGTGTATGCTAGGTAGCTTGATGTTCTTGGTTCTTTATTCCTCTGTATGATTTCTTTTCATGTTTTAACACTTCCATTCATGTGTTGGTACTTGGGAAGACAAGGTTCATAAGGCATTGGATCAGGAGAAAAAACAGAGTCATCACCTGAAGAACACGAACTCCTCGTGTCAGGGTAACTAGGTGAATACTGCTCGAGAGGTCCACTGAGGTCCAGATACTCCTGTGACAAAAGAAATAAATTGCATTTTTAGATAGTGAGTAAAACTGACAAAAACATGTTACCACTGCTCTGACTTGGCTTCATAATACAGTGGGTAAAAAAAAAATAATTTAAAAGTGACACTCATTTCTGTAACACAATTGCATTCAAGACTGCCTGTTGCTTAAATACCTCATAAAACAAGGAGCTCGACCAGAAAAAGAAAAACCGAACCAATAACCCGGTACTCTTCTGAAGTCCAACATCCCCAGCATCGGCCGCGTCACTGGAAATAAACATGCCAACCACATCAAAAGAGGACTTTTCACTCGCAATGATAAAAATGAAATTTCACCCTAAATAGAACCATTTTTCTTTAGCACATGGTAATGATTTGGAGAGGGAAAGATACTTCCAACTTTATATTCCTTTGGTCACTTTGAATATCTGTTTTATATTCTGTGATATTAAATTTGTGTTTAAACATGCAGTGGCATATGTGCAAAAAAGAACGGAAAGGAAAAAAAAATTAAATTCACTAGATTTGAGGTTTTTTATACTGCATATTCATATGTGTGTGTGTGTGTGTGTGTGTGTGTTCCAGAGTAGCCATGACCAAAGCAGTCATTAAAAAAGGAAATAATATCTGCTGAATCCAAGTTTGGGGTTAAGGCTCTTTTTCTAGAAACAACAGTTCTGGCAGAAGAATAAAGTTATTTTTCCCCTTGAAATGTTCCTTCTCTTTCAACTTCTAAAGGCAGCTGCATTCATTTAAATGCAATCTCTTCATTTGCTAAACCACAAGTTATGATCGTACTGATGAGACAAGTCTTCCACCTCAGTCGGTATTTTATGCTGCTGTGCTAAGGGTTGGGGTAATTCAGTTCTTCAGTTAACATTTTTTTTTTTAAGTCAGAAATTCAATTACTACCATATTATCATTAAAAAATGGTTACCATTTTAAAAGAAGGGAGGAATGTAAGTTTTGAAATGCCAATAAATACAGTAGACAGCAAGAGAAGGCAGTATCCCCATGGTTACTGCCTGTTTTGCTGCCTAGGCTTTTAGAAGATCCATGAGGACAATCTTGACCCTTATTTATGTATTAGCAAACCAGTCCTACGTGATCAGAAATAATCAACCACTTCGCGGACAGACAAAAGAAGAAAGTATTCCAGTACTTGAAGAAATAGGGCTTTCTCATGAGATATCAGGCACGGCTCGTCATATCAAAAAGACTTGATAGAATTCAGTTATGAATCCAGTATCGAATGCGGGATCCTTATCCCCTCTCCAGCCCCCTTGTCCAGTGCCAAGGGCCAGAGTCACATAAAAGGGCACAAGAAGTTTCCAGTATTAGGATGGTTCCTGGTGTTGATATAATGACAAAGCCACAAGGATCCATGTGGATTGGGGAAACATCACACACAACTCTGGGAAACATGGGGAATAGGGTCATTTTGGGGGAAAAAAAAAAAAAACAAAAAAACAAAAACAACCTCAAAACAAACAAACAAACAAAAAACCAAAACAAAGCACCCACAAAAAAAACTCTACAGGTTTTTCTCTACAGAGAAGAGCAAGATGTTCCCATTTAAGCAGAAATAATTACTTGCAGAAATACAGAAGAAGACACTATTGCCTGCTCCAGCATTTTTATGACCCTGTATCAACAGTGTCATGTTGGGGGGAAAGGGAAAGTGGAAGCAAAAGCAGAAGGATAAGGTTGGATGTGGATAAGAACGTGGAAAGGATAAGTGGAAGTATTGTCAGACTGATGCACAGAGGACCCGCACTTCAGGAAAACTGTGCAGATTACACAAAATCAGAGGTCTCAAAAGCTATGGAGGAAAATGGGACATATGCTGGAGTTCTCAGGAGACACTGAGTGAGAACATGACGAGTTTTCAGGAACATCAAATGTGCTGCAAAGACAAGTGAAATAATTTGCTTTCTATGTCCAGGATAAATATCACAAAAGTAGTACGTTATGTTGAAAGATAAGAGATTAGGAAAAACTTTCAAGAAGCAGGGCTAATGAAACAAAGCAATAGACTGTCAAGGGGTGATGCAGAAATTCAGCAGTGGAGATCTTTAAGGACAAGTTACATAAACATCTGTCAGGAATGACAAACACAGAGTGGATCCTGCCGTAGGCCGATCAGATGGACTGGACGTGTTCCTGAGCTTTTTCCAGCCGTTTTCCCTATGATTCTAGTCTAAAGTAATTTACATAACCCTAAAGGCCTTTTCAGGTTACCTTTGAGATCCTTCCAGGCCCATGAGCAGCACAGAACTGGGACGGCAAGACGTTTAAACGCACAGGAAAAGGAAAGCAATGTTCTTTCCCAGGCTCAGAATTGCAGGCCAGAACCTCTTGAATTTGCAAACGCATATCCAGTCCAAGCCACCCAGTGCTCCGCAGTGGCAGCCAGCCCACCTCCAACCACTCTTGTAAAATCATATATAAATTACGCAGGAAAAGATGCAGTCAGTACTGGATGAGAGGAAAACGGCAACGGTACGCAGAGCTATGTTACCGACTCCGCAGGGAGCACTTACTCATGCCTCGTCGCTGAGCCATCCCTCAAGGTGCCACTTCTTAGAGTAAATGTTACAAAACAAAATCCAGATAAATTTATATCTGCCGCTGAGCCTTTTTCAACCAGATCTACTGGGCAAATGATGACCACAAAAAAACCGGCATCCCTTTACTCAGGTTTGTCTGTCATCTCTGTTGCGTACAGCTTTTTGTAATGCTGCTTAATAATCTGGTTTTTATTTCTCCAATAATTCTGAAGAATCAGAAAGTAATGTTGAGGACCAATATAAAGCGATCCAAATCTTTTTCTACCTCCCCTCCCCAACAAAAAGTGCTATAATCACAGCAAATCTGAAAAATTTATTTTGAGATGGCCAAAACAAGTTGCAACTTTCCTCTGTAAAGGTTTTGTTCTTTTTTTTTTTTTTTTTTTTTTTTTTCCAATCATA
>WHYT01017367.1:418077-433012 GCA_009806455.1 Tetrax tetrax | reverse complement strand
TAAAACTCATGTTGAAACATAAACATTGCCTCTGAACCTGCCACATGTAGTCCCTCAAAACTGCTATGCGAAAAACATCAAAAGATGCAATGAAAAATAAACAAAAACACTTTAAAGATGTGTTTCTGTTTAGCTGCACAAATCAAGGCATAATGGCAAGAAACCAAGGATTTCATAGGATACATAGTTTAACTGCGTGTAACCTCAGAGGACAACGACAAACAGAACAAGAAGAGAACTTGAGCAGGATTTCATAACTGAATAAATTCCATCTGTCTCCTGAACCGTTTGTCCTGATCAGCAGCTTATGGAGGGAAACAATTTACCTACCTCATTAGTTGTGAGAGTAAGAATGCGATCCAAGTCTTCTACCAACTGTTTAAAAGTCGGTCTCTGCGAAGGCACAGCATGCCAGCAATCTCTCATCATCATATAGCTGTAAGAAATACACATTTTCTTGGCTTAATTAAAATCACGCATCCTTCTCATAAACCTTTTCATGCACAATGTCCTTTATTACAAGTAAAGCAGCAAACACTCACAGCCCTACACATGGACCAGTGACTTCCCCAAAATTATGCAATACCCCCTTCCCTCAAAGGTGCATTTCTACTCCTGTCTCTCTCTTGCCCAGTGTCTAAATTATCTTTTGTGGACCGGATTCTGTAGCCTTCTGTCCCAGGAATTTCAATGGTATTACATTACACATGCTTCAAAATTTTGGCATGTTAGGGATTGTGATGTGAAAAAATTAAAAGGGAAAAAAAAAATTAAATAGTTAAGAGCTATATGGAAATATTATAAAAAGAAAACATTCTCCCCTCATCACCAGAAGTTCTCAGATGTAATTTGCTGTGTACAACACAGTGGTATGTGTGCCATTTTGGAATTTTCATGTTAATGAGATTAAACTAAAACAAACATGGGTGTAAAAACACTGACAAAGACTTGGCTTCTGAATGATCTCTTCTTTTTAAAATGGGATTTCAATAGGTGTGTAAAGAAGTATCCTCTGTCAAACAGCTCCTGAAGACCTTTTCATACCTTTCCTTTACATATCTGTGCACACACACATTTATCCACAGTTTCAGAGCCAGGCTGTTTGGAAAATGTTTGATTCTGCTGGGGGTAGAATTAACCACATGAATTCAGTACAGTTTGTGCCCTTCAACCCCAGTAAAGCAACAAGGGTCCTTACAGTTCATTGGTGCAGTTGGCAGGTTTATCCATTCGGTGCCCTTCTTTAAGCAGCTTAAAAAGTTCCTCCACTGGGATTCCTGGATAGGGCGATCCTCCTAACGTGAAGATCTCCCACATTAACACACCAAATGACCAACTACAAACCAAAGAGAAAACTGCATTAGTAGATCACCTTACTGCTGAAAACAGAGATGTGTCTGCTGCAGATGCCATGACTGCTGATCCCTCCCTTCCAACTCTGACCAACCTGAGAGGGACATCAGTCTCTGAAGTTCATCAGATGTGTGGGCAGCATATAGAACAGGGATCGACCTGAGCCTGTTCTCAAGCACACCCTTTGACTTTGTCTGGTGCACTCTGAGCACCCAAGTTTCCAGGGCTGCAGCAAAGAACCGTGTCTTCACAGCTTTGCTTACTGACACAATATTCACAGCTGGGCTGGTTTGTAGTTATGTGGTGGGATATTTTGGAAAAAGCAGACTGTTCAAAACAAATATTTTGCATAATTTTCTTCTTCTGGTTTTTTGGTTTTTTGGTTTTTTGGGTTTTTTTTAATTAATTTTTGTTAGGAAATGAAGGAGGATCATCTAAAGCCAGTTTTCCTGCCTGCCTGCCACCTCCTCCAGCGCCTGCCCCATCTCGCCTCGCTGGCCACCTCAGGCTCTTTGGCAGGCGGCTTTGCCAGGTGAGCAACAGCACAGAGCGCGCTGGCTCCTGAGCTTCTCTGCAGCTCTCCTAGCTTGGCAGCACCATCTTCTAGTAAATTATTTGCACAAACGTACAATAATATTATCTTTAGCCATCTTCAAAGCCACCACGGGGCCAAGAGCCTCCAAGTTCCAGCACTGAAATCCTCGTGCTCCCTGGCTGCTGGGAAGCTCAGGCTGGCTTTCAGTCCTGAACCAGTGGTTTACTTCACATTCTCTTTAAATATTTTGCCAAGATGTTATTTTAAAACAGAAGTTTGATCCACCCTTAACTGTGTATATACTTTCCTTTCTAAATAATGTAAAGATTGCAGGGAAAGCCTCAGTAAATGTTTTTCTTAAGGAGACAGCAGCTCAGGAAGTGCACCCAGGTTAAAGAAAAAGGAGATATCTCTTATTTTCTCCACACTGCCCTTCTTCTTTTTTAACCCTGCACTGACAGGCATAATTCTTTTACACCTGTGCTGGGAAGCATCCAGCCCTTTACAGTTAAGAGCTTCTCTTGGAGAAATAAAAAACATAAGATCTTCATCTGCATCACATAAAAAATACATGTCTACTTCAAGCTCAACGCATGCGAGTACTGTGATGGGCCTAGGAAAGTGTAATAGGAAGCAGAATAAATCCTGAGCGGTTGCATCAGCCAGCGACTCCGTGCACACATTAAAAGATTTTGAAGTGTCAGGGTCCAACGATTTCCTACTACGTGTGAAGTACTGCTGGGAAGCAACACCACTTCTAAAAATCAGAGAAAACTTTTCCAGTGTATCCAGCCAGCCTATGTTTTATTATATCTAATCTTAGCACAATTTTTTTAATAAGAAGTTTTCAGAAACTCTCTTTTCTTTCTTTCTTTTCTCTCTCTCTCTCTTTTTTTTAAACCTGAAGGAAGTCCAGAGTATGTCAAAAGCCAAGCAAATTAGATAGACTCTTTGTAGCTGCACATCCGTAAATAAGTTCAAGGGGGGAAACTTCCGCACTGACAGAAGGAGGTTAGCGTTTTCCACCTTTGATGTGCTTTGAAGCTGGGCAGATTAGTAACAGAGCACTGGTTAGCAGTCTACCATAAAATCCTCACTTTCTAAGGGCAAGTCCTGTTCCGTCTACTAATATGTGAAACAGAATGAAAATGCTTAAAGGTAAAGGACAACAGGAAAATTTAAAATATCCTAGAAGTACCCTAAACTTTAACTAACGTAAACCAAAACAACCCCCCTTCCCAGCCCCCAACACCCATTCACATCAGGGCACTTACACATCGCTTTGGTGCGTGTAAACTCTGTCAAACAGAGCTTCTGGAGCCATCCACTTTACTGGAAGCCGTCCCTGTAAAAGTTTGGAGGGGAAGGGAAGAAAAATTAAAAGCGGCAGCAATTCACAGGATGATTTTAACACCAATTTTTTAAAAAAGATTAATCAATTCCCAGAGAACAGTCTGATAAAGCAAACCAGCACATAATTTACCTTTAAGAATTCTCAAGGAGTGGGGGGGCCCTAACTGTGATACGAAGAGGGTTCAGCTCCCTCCAGTACTGACACAGCCATAACCTGGTTGCTCTGTCTTTTGGAAGTAGGCAGATATTACCGTTAAAATGCCATTAATCATTTAGTGCTTTATTTTCACAGATAAGCCACTTAACACGATCATATACAAATAATTAAAGTCTGTAGAAATAAATGAGTTTCCATCAAAAGCCAAGCGTAGTTCGTCGGGATGATAAGAGACCCCTGAGAAAGTGCTGTAAGCTGTTCAAACCAGGCATCAGTAACTACATCTAAAAAGTTTATCTTCATGATTTGGTACAGGTTAAACAGCAAAATGGTGACAGAGGCCCATACTGACTCTACTGCCATAACTTGTACGTAACAAGCTAAGTACAGGCAAAAGCCACAAAGCTGGATGTGGCATGACCACACATTAACAGGATTTTTATTACAGTTATTGCTAGCACGGTTTATACGGTGTTTTTCAAGATCCTAGGCTTGCTCCAAAATGAGCTGGAATCAACAGGAATATTTCCACTTATTGCAAGCGACTGGAGTCGGGGACATACAAAAACCAATTCTTGCATTTTAGCATTTCTAATAAACCATACAACATGCAGCCCCTTTGGTTATCTTTGTTACTGTCGCTGTCAGAGGGGACAGAAATGCTTATGTCCTCAAGCCCTGTTTTCTGTCTGCACTGAAAAGTGAGGCTGCTGTAGCAGAAGCCCATTAAGTTTACAACCACAGTTTTGAAGAGCATCATTGAAAGAAACACTTGTTTCCAGAGATAAGAAAACTATCCACTTACATTAGTAGTCTTTTTATAATAATCTATGTTGTTGATGTCTCTGGCTAGACCAAAGTCTGCTATTTTCATGACATTATTTTCAGTTACCAGAACATTTCTTGCAGCCAAGTCTCGATGAATACACTGGAAAGAAAAGGAGAGGAAAAAAAAAAATAAAAGGCCCACTGAAATAAACTGCTGTAAAAGTGAAATTACTTCTGCACCACGACTAAGTCTCCTTTACAGATTTTAACCTAAAGCACAAGGTGGGAAAGCCACACATTTACTACAAGCCTGTGAAATATGATTGTCTTAATTATTGCAATCCATCCCCTCAGCTGGTATTTCCAAGATGAACAACGGCCCTAAGAAGGTTTTTTTTTTCTTAGAAAAACCTGCTTTATTTAAGACTTATATTTTGCGAAGGGTGAAAGCTCGGGCAGTGACCCAAACTGTGCCAGGCTGTTTGTGATTCACTCTCTGTTACACGTGTTCAGGTACAGGTATTGCAGTGCTTTCATCACAAATAATGTTAATGAGCAGTTTATTAAGTTGCTTCTCTTAAATTATGTCATCTCACCAGAGCTAAAACCTGACAGTCTGGATCAGTGCAAGCACTTTAATATAAAAGACCTTAATATGAGAGATAACCACAGAATATAATTTTAAAGTATATGCCTAGGGTGTGTGTATTTACTTCAACTCTAAGACTATAACAATTTAATTAAAAAAAAAAAAACCAAAACCAAAAACAAAATCAAAACAACACAATGGCTGGACTGTTTGCTTTTTAAACAGCTTTGATACGGAAACTAAAAATATTCTCTCCTCAGAAATTTTTCCTTCATGTCAGCATTATCCTGAAAACTTGCTACTGATCCCTGACACTGAAAGGATGCTGTGATTGCTCTGGGTATTATCCTGTGTTTAAGCAGCCCTGTTAGGGTTGATACGAGGTGATAGCAGGGGCATGGTAAGAAACATTGCATTTGGAGTCCCCTCAGGATATTCTACTTCTTTTCAACTTAAATATCCTTTGGTTTTTTTCCCCTGCTCAATTTTGGATTATTCTTTATGCTGCCCTCTTTATTTCAGCATGTGCATAGACATGCTGGACTGAACAACTACCAAAAAAACCTGTACAACAGCCAATTTCTTTATTGCATTACAACTTGCCCCGGCAATATTCTGAGATCTCTTATCCTGCATGGGCAAAATGAGCCTACAAAGCTTCTGCTCCTCACTGAGTTAGTCATTGGGAACTGCCAGGAAAAACCTGCTCCAGCAATGCCTTCATGTGCGCAGGACCAGACAACAGCACACGCTTTTGGCATCAAATCAATCGTCTAATTCAGCATCAGCAATGCTACGCTAGCAGAAAAAATACAAGCCAGCCTTCCTGCTTCCCTGCCCCTGTTCTCAAGCCCTACAAGAACATCCTCCAAGAGGCTAGGAACTCAATCCAGCTGCCCACAGAGAAGTACGCATTGTCACCTGAGATGCCCCGTGACATCCAAGGTATCTTGATGAGACTACCGGGGCAACACAGGACCTACAGCAGACCCGTGCCTTTCCAGAGCGGCAGGCTGAGGGTACCATAGAGCATCTCAAACGGCATGTAACACCTCTGAGTGAATACACCAACGATTCAAACCTTGCTTTCTCATACCCTACAGTTTTACAGCTGAGACTCTTCCTATCTTCAAAATGGTGCCATTATTGATTTCCATAACTGACAGGTTTCATAGTTGACCCACTGGCCCTAGTGATTTGCTGTTTCTTTGCAATGATCTGGGCCAGCTCCCCTATCGTCTTGCACTGTACTGCAACGAGGAGAGGACATGTCAACAGAATTTTAAAAAGCACCGATCCAAATTTGAAACAACATCCCATTTCCAATGTACATTTGCTTGTAAGGGAAGAACTTTTTGTGAGGCAAAAAATCTTCTTTACATTCCACCCCCCCCCCCTTTTTTTTTCTTATTTGGTCTCAGTGAGCCATTTATTGGATTGAAATAACAAGAACACTGGCCTTCTCACAGTTCCTGCATGATGGAAATACCGTGAGAAGACTAGCTCTCTTAATATTCCAGCTGAACAAATGGATCCCTAAGGGGAAAAGAGCTAGTGAAATACAAACAGAAATGGTGGGATATCTGAAGATCTGGAATGAACAGTTTTGCTATGTGCTGCCTTTGTTTTCCCTCTGCCTTGTGCAATGCTTCACATTCTGTCAAGTTCAGCACAGCGCTGATCAAGTGTTTTTGCAAAGGAACGGGACCAAGCATGAAACGGTTCTGCCATGCGCTTCTGTGCGAGAGCACACCTTCTTCACACTGTCCTACAACAGCACTTCAGAGCTCCTCAGGTGGAAGCTTGTTCTCAGGATTTGTCAATCAAAAGATTCATTTTTTTCTTTTCCAACACTTCTGTTTTCTTGGGACATGGCTCATTGCCAGGCAAATGTTTCATTAATCTTAGAAAGAGCTATCCTAAGGTGCTTTACCTAAAACGATACTCATGCTTACTTCATTAGAAGATATTCTTTTGGTGTCATGCATGTCTCCCTGTCTACCCTACTGCGCTGAGAATTACTCCTTCAAAACAATGGGTAAAAGCAAAATTAGACCTCAATTCCCCCTCCTTCTAACCTTTACAAGTGCAGAAAAGTAATTAAAAAAAACTGACTCTGCACAACAGGAATGGAGATTTACACTCAGCTCTGGTCTTTGGTTAAAAACAGCTCCATACTTGGGAGTGGACACGACTGGAAATCGGTATAAATCCCACTAACCACTCCACATCTTACAGGAAGCACTTATCATCAATATCTGGTGCTTTGGTTTAGCTATCGGGTCCAAACACCAGCCAGGGTATTCACGATTACTTGTCCACCAAGCCACAATATGTTTACAGAGTTAGTTATACAGGGCTATTTAAGGTTTCATAACTGTAATTTAATCAAATTACTGGTTTAAAAAAAAGCGTTCGAAGTAAAGCTGAAGAAATAAGTGTCTAGGGACAGGACAGGATAAATAAATTCTTTCAAGCCTAGTCCCCTGACAAACACCAGTTTTAAGTAAAGCACATAATTTACAGTGACTAATACACTCCACTTATTTTTGCCTTTTCTGTTTAAAATTTTTGGCCTGGTATCTTGTGGTCTTCTCAACTCTGCCTGTTATCATTCTGTAAATCCTTTCACTAACTGAATTCATTTATTTTACATCACTACGTGAGCCGATTTGGTCGACCGAACTCGAAACAGAAGGCAAATGGTGCCTGATGTCTCATGGGTGGAGTAATGTGACTCGTGTAATCAAGTGACCACCTGTGCTTATGAATTCAAAGTGTAGATATGTATGTAATATTTACTTAAAATGATCCCTTCCGGGCCTCATTTTAGCAATATCATTCATTAAGCAGAGATTAAAAACTTTAAGTGTATTAATTTTCCCACCGATTAACAAGAGTGTGGATTATGCAACTTGTTTGAGAAAGGTCCTTCTCCCAGCAAATTCTTGAACATAAACGAGATGAGAACAAAATTCAACTTTAAAAAGTGCCAAACAAATAGACACCATGTGCTTTGTGCAGTATTTGCTCAGTTCTACCTACTTTTTGTGATGCCAGGTACTCCATGCCTCTTGCCAACTGGTATGTGCACGACACTAAGTCCTTGAATGTCATCTGCTCTTCTGGTACCCTGTTAATATCAAAGGAGTACTCCATCCCCGGCGGGCGGCGTGCTCGCAGGTACTCACGCAGGTTTCCTTTGGAAGCGTACTCGACTATCACGTACAATGGACCTTGGGATAAACACAATCATATGAGAACAGGAGTAAGGTCAAAGGGTAAAATGTTTTGACATAAAGATGCTTTTAGCACTCTAGAATAAATGAACTGAATTAATAAATGTTTAACTGTGAAACCAGTAAGCACAACTTGAAATAAAAGGTCTGGACCTGGCAAACTGACTGGCCCAAACCTGTGTAGGACGACAACAGCAGAGCTGCAACTACTGGCTGATAGTACCTAAACCGTGACTGATTCCTTCCAGACCATGCCATGTCCTAAAAGCCAGCATTTTCAAACAAGAAAAGCCACAAGATGTCAAACAAGGGGAAACTGCTTCTTCAGATTTTTTAATTTCCAGAATTTTACACCATTCTGCATTGCTTTACATGACACAATTAGCTTTTAATAAAAACACTGTGGTCTGTAGAAAGTAAAAGTGCTGATTTCAAATTCATGGGATACAAGTTCCACTAAAGCAGGACTGACAATTCAGAACAACAGGTATGGGTAAAACCCCTGTAAAATGTCTTTTTCTTCCCTACAGCATGGGATTAGAGAGTTTTCATATGATATAGTACCCGTTCTCATATTAAACCTGCAAGTATAATGAGAGACAGAAGTTAAAATATTGCTGCTAAGCTGAGGAAATATCTAAAAATCCCATCATGGCATAACTGTTTCCTTAAAAACTCCTGAGAAATTATGATTAATGAGACCAGTAGGAAAGTCCTGGCTTTCTTTTCTCTACTCACCATCCTGAGTACAGGCTCCAAGGAGATTTATGATATTTTTATGCTTCCCAATCATCTTCATCATCTCCATCTCCGACACCAGGTCGGATAGATCTTTTTCTGTAGCATCATCTGTACAAGACACAAGTTCAGTTATTTTCTAGCGTGCCAGCCCAAAATCCACTAAGGCTCACCAGTTGGTGTAAAACGTGTGCTTCAAAGTGCAGAACACAGAACTTGTTTTCCAGTATGCACTGTACCTTTTACAAAGTCATACATTATGTCCTCAAAAATATATTCTCAACCTCTTTGATGGACTAACCACTGCTTCATATGTTAAGAGGCAACACAGTAATATCAGACATAAAAACGCTGTCCTTAGCTATCAAACCGCCAATAACTCTGTCTTTCCTGCAAACTAACCTTACGATTAAATTGAAAACAAATAGGCATCAACCACCTGGAGCGAATGTACACATGGAAAGCCTCTGACTAAAAGCAGAGAGACCCACACGATGCTCATACATCTCCTGGCTCCTAAATACTCACTGTTCAAGATAAACATGCTGTCAAATGCACAGATTTACACCCCAAACTGCTGAAGGCTGAGGTCAGCTATGTGCTCTTTGACCCTCCCTATGATGACAGAGTTCAGATGCCACAAAAGAAACTTTTTGTGGACGAGAACCACCATATCGCCCATGCTGATCCCTAATCACCCAATCTTCTTACCTTTCAACATCTTCACCGCCACAGTCACCGCTTCTTTTGGCCTGTCTTTGTCAATCCCCACTGCTTCTGCCATGACGACTTGCCCAAAGCAACCTTCTCCCAGGGGTTTACCCAGCGTCAGCCTAGAGGTGTAAACAGCAGATTAACACACCGCATCTGGTGAAGGGACGCAACCGGGAAAATTCCAGGGCTAAATATAAAAAGCTTTCAACAATTTGCTGTAGCATGAAACGTCTATCGCATGGAACTAATGAGACTCCTTGGTTTTCACGTGCACTGCAATATGTTTCCTTAGGGACGACACTGCGAGCATCTCACATGGGCAGATCAGTCGCTAAACTCCGCTTTTAAGCTCTCCCTGTCCTCGTAACAAGAGGCTGTACTCGATGGCTAGCGGCGAGACACGGCATGGAGGGGCCGAGCTTTCAAAAAGCATCAGGCTGCAGCTGAAATTGAGGAGCAGCCAGCAACACACAAGTTGTTCCTGTCATTGTCAGGCAGCCGGTCATCATCTTTTTCACCTTAACTGCAAGGAGATGAAAGAAAAGTTTCTTTGTGTGTGTTGCCACGTGGTGGCTTTCAGGCAGCTGATGATTTGTGTAGCAAAGGGTGGTATTAAGAGCAGGGGGATGTTTTAAATATTATTAACTCCTGTGATACAATGGCACAGTGCAAACAGAAAGGAAAATCAAATATGCTCTCAGGCAGCTTAATTTTAGCTCAAAATTCATATTCTTGCTTTCTGTTTGGGGACACGGGCCGTGAACATTTGCTGAAGGGAAACGGTGTGCTGAAGGGATTGGCCAGGACAGGGACAGCAAGTCAGCAGAAATCGTATTTGGGCACTGCTGTGGGTAATTATCACACCCATTTCTCTTTCCTGCGGCTGATGAGGTGGTCACAGCTGCCTTCTTGTGGGGAAGAGGAGGGAGGATGAAGGTGGGAGAAGGGGAAGGGAAAAGAGGCCAGCGAGGGCTCGGGAGAGGTTACTGCAGCGAGAGCCTGGGTAAAGGCGCCCGCGACGCTCACAGGCCTTGAACGGCTGCCAGGAGCTGCCGCGGCTGCCGGCTCCGCTCTTCTGCTGCAAGTCCCGGTGCGGCTCACACAGCGGCCACGCTCTCCCCGCCAGCCCGCGCGAGCGGCGGCACAAAGGCAGCACCTCTGAGGGACAAAGCACTTGGCAGATCTCAGCATCCCCTATGAGACGTCTTCTCCGCGGCCTCCTCCCTGACAGCAAGATCACTCTTCCAACATCCTCGCACGTTCCCCCAGCGCTTTGATCCTTTAAGGGGCGAGACGGGACGCTTTATTTGCCCACAGCTGGGTCTAGCCCAGCGGCTGTTTCTTGGCTGTGGGCTCTTTGCTGCCACAAATGTCATGTGCGAGGGTAACAGAAGATGCCTCATGTCTGCAACATCCAGGCTCTGCTCGCAGAGCAGGAGGCAGAGGCTGGAGGAAACTGAAACTCTGTTCTAATCACGGTATCAACGCAAGAAACTTTTTAAAAAGAGCAGCCGTTAAGCGAGCTATGCAAAAGGCATTTTGTAGAGAGATGTTGATCTCAACTTCATGCGGATGAAGAGATAAAACAAAACAAGAAACTTCAAAGCCTCTGGGTAGGATCTTGTTGGTTCCAGCCTAAGTGCTTAAGGGCAAGATTCAGGCTCCGTTACTCACAGAGAAGATCATCTAACATCCAGAAGCAGTGCCACGCAGAAATCAGGGAGGGTGCCCAGCAAGTTTGATGCTGTTAACATTATCCAGTGTGGCGGCCAGATCCAGAAAAGCATCTTCATAAGAGAGTTCTTAAGGTTTTAGCTTTCCATGGCCAAAAGCAAATTCACAGAAATATGAAGGGACTCATTCTGAAAAGCATCGACTTCTGTCTTGCCCCATGACATACAGGGAGAGGCCATCATACCATCAACAGAAGAGTGACAGACCGGGGCTAAGTGGTTTGAAAACCCCGCTTATCTGCTCAGGCGCAAGACAGAAGTGAGAGGTGCCTCCTCCCGAGGACAGCCCGCAGTCTCCTCGTCAAACGCGGTCTCTGCCTCGGTGAGAAAGCCTCAAGCTGTTTTGGATTGGTTTCTAAAGCAAACACGAGTTTAAAAAGGTGCAAAGACTGAAGGGCAGAGTGTGCTATGCTGAGGTCATCCTGCATTTTCTCCAGAACTAAAATTGAATTTAGGATCTTGGCAGAGAACAAACATTTGCATTGGAAACTGGTTAATTTATGTGCTATTGCCCTGTTAGGACTAAAGTAACAAACCCCTCATTGTGTGCCTCCTGCCCCCCAACCTAATAAACTGCCTCTAAATAGTCTCCTTTCATTGCAAATCTGCTCCACCTACATTTGTGCTGAATGCTGGTTTTAAATGTTTAGCACACTAAAATTTTCCGCATTTAGTGTATCCCCCCAGGGCATGGACTGACAGAAGTACATATACAGGCCCTCACTGTTGACTAGAATGCTGCAGGTGGCAATTACAGCATTTTGCACTAGTTTTCAGCTACATCATTAAAATAATTTCCAGAACAGTTGTCAGAAGGTTCAAAATTACAGCTCTTCTATCCAAAAGTTACACCGCTGAACTTTGAAAGAGAACTGTTCAGGGTAAAAGGTGTTATTTTTTCTCAAAGCCACCTAAAGACTTCTTAAAGTATATATACTTTAACTAACTTTAGTATATAATCATAGTTCTACCTGTGTTAATATTATCTCTCTTTTACGTGTCTTTTATATTAAGAAATATGATTACAGCTTTAATTAGATTATTCAGCAGCTCATTTTGCATGCTAGCCAACAAACTTTGAAGAAATATTATGTAGCCATTATGAATTTGCATACACCAAAATTCAGTATGCTCTGCTTGAAACCTAATCCTTTTAAGCCACAGCAGTTGTACAGAAATATACACAATATGCAAAATGTCCCATTAAATCAAAAACCATCATCTCCACTAACACAGCCTAATACATAATCAAGATAAAATCTTACCCAGCAGGTCCTGGCAGAAAGAAAATACTGTCTAATCCCATATTTTAGACTTTATCTCCTCCATGATATTTTATTAGCTATTTTATAAATATTAAACAGTTAAGTTTCATTTTTGAACTAAGAAACATCATTTAATGTACAGAGGTATTGAGTGGGGAAACCCCAACTGCCCTTCAACAATGCTTCTATGTGGACATCTCTTGTAGTCTAAATCTATATATTTTGAAATAACACGTCACATTTGCTCCTTTCGTAACAGAGGAGCTACATTTCAGCAGGGCATCTGAAAACCTACCAGAAAGGTGAAAATAAAATCAGAATGCCAAGCAGAGAAAATTCAGCTTCTATTTAAAAAACCACTGATTTCAGATAATTGAATTGGATCTTGATCTTTAGAGGAGGTTCAGGTAATTGAGATTTTCTTTTAACTAAAGAAACTCTGGCAGACACTGGGAAGATGTTTCCTCTCATGCTGCATCATGTTTTTCAGACATGTGTAGGTAGTGTTAAGAAATTACGTACTTATCTCTTGGAAACTCCCATTTTGGGTCTTCTGGCAATTCATATTCCGAGACTCCTGCCAGCATGGGGGCATCGGCAGTCGAGGAGAGGCGAGTAGTTATCCTCACCAGAGGCGTGTTGGAATTCATGGAGGAGCTCGAGTCGGCCGACACCTGTTGTTGCAATACAAGATGCAAGAAAAAAAAAAGGCGGAGATGTAATCTTGACCCAATATCTGAAAAACAGCAGTACCTTATAACTGAGCCAGCTCAGAACAGTGGTGTTAGGAAGTGACTGAACCTAAAGTTTTGTTTCCAGTGCACTGTTTTCACACATTTACCTTCCCTTGTAAGCACAATAGTGACTCTAAGGGCTGCCAAGGCTGTAAGTCTGTCCTGTAGGGCAAAAACTATGTAAGTTTTAAATACGTTCACTTAAAAGATAAATTAAATAAACTTTTCCCTCTTTTTGTTTATCAAATTAGTATTTTTTCATCAACTGAGAGTATTTATATCACCACCTTCAGTTACCTAAGTGGGCAGCTTACACTGTGAGCAAACATTAGCTCACTTCTTCCACTCACTTCTACCTCCCCATGTCACCATTTCTTTTCACAAATCAGCACACAATTTACTATTTTTTGGTGTTACTATTAAGTTGAAATTTTCAAATTTTAACTGAAAAATAGTATTTTTGGAGGTGCTCACGTACTTTTCATCAGTGCAAATGATCAAGATCACATGCATGTTTGTTACTGTGAATGTTCTAAACATTCAATACTGAAAGCATCAAAAAGCTCTCACAAGAATTGAGGGATACTTAAATTTTCAGTCAACTACATTCTGAATTAAAGATTCTGCAGGCAATGCAGAGAAGAGCTCATAAAAATAATTTATGATGTTCAATGCTTTGAAATGTAATTAACTTTGGAGTACGATTTCTCATCGGCCTCAACAACAACACATTTTCCTTGGAGCACCAAAGGTACTTAATGATGACTGCTTTGAAAAAGGAGGCAGCTATTCCCATCCATGTGTAACACAACTTGTTTTGGGGTGAATGGTGTATCCTCCACAAGGCTCTTTCTTCAAATCTGCAAGCAGCAGCCTGCTGTCTGTCGACCTCAAGGGTTTCAAGTGAATACGAACACAAAAGAAAAATGTTTGTATTGCCAACTCCGTCCCCTCCTTTAAGTGTGACTCCTTCCTTCTCTCTTCAGGCCATGACAAGTCTTGGCCAAGCGCAAATCTGGTGGCCAAGGCAGGACGAAGGTTGTTTTGCAATGCCATTGCTGGTACCTGTCCTCACATCAGGTGGCAGGATGTTCTTCTTGGCCAGCATTGTTGGGACCCTGGCCCAAGCTGGAAGCCTACAGCATCGGAATAACTACCACTCTTGACCTTTGTCCTCATCACCTGGTGTCAATGACACCAGGTTTGCTTATGTAAAGTGCTACCAGGTACAATTTGTTCCAGAGGCCTTATAACTAAATTGTTAAAAGTAATTATAAGCAAACAGATCCTAATAGCATTAGAGTGCAAATCAGCGACACTCGGTGATATGAACACAAAATCCTCTTGTCTCTATTACACCTGACAAGCACAACTTAGTGCTCCCTTACTTCAAGTCCAATTGACAATTACAGCATCTCAGCCCACAAAATGACTCAGGCTCCTCAGAATGGGTCTGAAATGCTTTTGCAACTGTGTCATGCTCTCACACAATGTATTTTGACAAGACAAGCCTAAGGCACTCAAACAAATTCCTCATCATGAGTCTGACAACCTGTTTTGTTTGAGGTGTCTTTTTGCAGGTTGACATCCTCAAAGCCATCTCATCAAGTGGACTTGGCTTCTTGACGCATTTTTCCAAGACCAGAGATTAAAACTAGAAAGATGTTTCATAAGGAAGAAAGCATTAATGACTGCTATAAAAAAAAAAAAAAAAAAAAAAAAAAAAAAAAAAAAAAAAAAAAAAAAAAAAAAAAAAA
>WHYT01017367.1:338724-387615 GCA_009806455.1 Tetrax tetrax | reverse complement strand
CAAAAAAAAAAAAAAAAAAACCAAAAAACAAAAAACAAAAAAACAAAAAAAAACCCAGAAAGTGGCAAAGAAAGTAAGAAAAAATAAGAATTAGCATTTTTGCTCATAAACCAAACTAAATATTTTTCAGATCGGAAAATTTCATGTCCCTCATCTCAAGATTTTGTAAAATACTGCACTTTAGAGGAAGATGGCTAAAGCATTACTACTCTGTAGTATTTTTAACCAAGGAGATTCATAAACTGTGGAACAAGAGTTCAGAAAAAGGTAATACTATTCAAAAATCCCAAGATCAAGCTCCACCCTAACTCTGTGAGTTCGTGCATCTAAATTTCAAACACTTAGCCACACTGCAGAACTATTGTTAAGGTACATGTATTACTCTGACAGCCATAATATTCAGGACAGGCTGTAAAAACAACCTCCAGAAATTCTGCACAACCTATTCATGGGGCAGATGGACTTGAACTAAACCCTCAGATCCAAACCCCTGACCAGAGCCTGGATTCAACCCCCCCAGAAATGGTCCCTGTTTTGAATAATGAGGTGAACCACAGCCTCAGGTGCCAGCACCCCTCCACCTCACAGGTCTGAAACCTGGAGGTGGATTTGGTGGGTTCAGAGGTCTATCCTGAAGACCTGCTGCAAGAAAATCAAAACACATTAAACTCCAGCTTCAAAAGAAACAAGTCTTTCAGGAGAGGACAGTATGTGGGAATGGAGGCTGTTTTGGCAAGTGATGGTCTGTGACAAAGCCAAAGTCCTGCTACTCGTTTAACTGGTTTGTTGCTCGCGGTACTGCCCTCTCCAGAAACACTCATTGCCAGCCACAAGGAATTGTAAAATATATTACATGCTGTTGTGTGCATTTTAAATCTGACATTTGTTTTTGTTCCTCCCTCAAAAGCATCTCTCAAACTATCCGAGATCCGATACAGTATCTTCCCTATTTTTACTTTATTACAGTCTTTTTTTTTCCTATTTTGACGTGGCTTCTGGGTGCTTGGCTATGAAATTCCCTCCCTCAGTCTTCAAAATTCTTTCTGAAAAATACCTCTCCATATCTGGTACCTAGTTACTACAATAATAGTCACCTTAGAAACATTATAAATACACAATTAAATTGGATTCTGTTCCAAAAGTCCATTCAGTCAGTAAAACTTTTTCCGTTGATTTCAATAAGCTGTGGGATCAGGCCCCAAAATACTCTAAATACATTTTTTTCCATCTATAGACTGCTAATAAAGAACATATTCCATTTTTTTACATGTCTCCTCTAACATCCTTGCCCTGAGACACACGTTGCTGCACTAAGATGTACTTTCTTCCCCCGGCAGTCTCCTAGGCACCAGATTGCAATTTGGTTTAATTCTTGTTTATTCCCTTTTTCAAAGCTTCCATCAAAAGGATGTGCTGGCTTCATTGTTTGGTAAAAAGATTTTTGAAACTCTTTATCTACTTTCTGTTACCTGTCTGCGCAGAGGGATTCGCTTTGTCAGCTTATGGACCGCGGGCTGGCTGCTGAAATCGGGCTTCTTGGTGGTGTTCTTCATGCGACACAGGATGACCGTCAGCACCATGCAGGCAATCAAGAAGACCCCTATGCAGTAAATTGCTATTTCCAGGTAGTCTGGAGACGTCGGATATTCTTTCTCTTTCTCAGGAGCTGGATTGGAAGTTTTTTGGAGGGAACAATCATGCCACAGAGTTAGCACGCGGTACAAGCATAGTTGAGCACAGCGCTTGGAACAACGTGAAACGGTAAAATATCAGCAATTCTCGCAGTGACTGGGTGACAGACACAATACTGTGAATGTTTAGGCCACCTTGCAATCTGAGTAATTCCTCTTTCTAGATCACTGCTTTGACTTCTCAGCTTGCCACTGAGTGCGAGCTTGTGCATGTACGTATACGTATACAGACATACACGTGTCTGCCTAGAGTGGTAGATACAGATACATTGAAATATTGGATGGACAAGCTTAATTTTAAGGGAAAATAAAATTAATTGTTCAAACTAGGCTCAGGTTCATTTTGTTGTTCAAGTCAAACTTCAAACATCATTCTTTTTAACCACCCAAAGACACCTCTAAAGATAAAATATTGAACTAGCTAGCCTACAAGAAAAGTGTCTAAATTCAGCAATAGACATTTGGGCTTGAGTCTGCATTGCCTGTTTATCCAAAATTTTCACTGAGATCTCAAAATACAGAGAGAAGGCAGGAAGAATCGGTCCCTCATTATGTTTCTAAATTCAGGTTTGGGATTTCAAGAGTGTTTCGAGGATCCAGCTTCATGCTGGGTCCCCAATTCCCCTGTGGTCCTTTGAAGAGTTGGATTAAAAAGCGTAACGCAAGCAAAAGCCACATTGCTAGCAATATGTTAATTAACAAGTCCTCTTTTGTGAGGACTGCATATTTCAAGTGGCTACTAGTCTACGAGATTAGATTTTAGTGGGAGTGGCTCTACATAGCTGTTGCTCTGATTGAAACCATTTTGAAATTATCTTCAAGACAGTTCTATGTGCAAACACTGTCCCTAATCCCTTATCTGGGATCCAACGCCTGGATAAACAGCATTCCACAGCAATCAGCGGTCACTCTGCAAGCAATGCATGTTCAAGCTGAAATTTTCTTGCGCCTCATTCTAGGCTTATAAAAATATTTCATTCAAGAAAATCGGTTAAAACAATGCTGTTCAAGCACTTGCAAAATGCAAACGCTGCTAGCAGAAGCACGCTCTACACAAGCACTGCTTTGCCTGCTTGGTGACAGACCACGCAGGCTCTGTGCTCACAGAGAAGTGAGACGTAATAAAGGTGCCTTGTTCAATATTTTTTAATAAAGGGTAAGAAATTATCTGCGGGAAGCGGGAACATTTCGCTCCCGTAATATGAACCTCAGCAATAGGCACATGCAGGTTTTGTACCTTTCACTTAGGATTAACAATTAATAAATGGTAAGCACAAGACGACCCAGCAAACCTCAGGTGGTTCGTGTTTTTTTCAAAGGAACTCCTAAGGCAGCTGCCAACAGTTATAAATGAGAAAATTTGACTCGTGTCAAAACCAACTACAGTTACATCTTCTAACAGCTGATAACAATTTTCAGGCAATAAAGCACATTGATGTTTGTTTCTTTTAAGGACAGAAACATCATCAACCCCAGAACAGCAAGACATGCTTTGCAGTAAAAGCAAATGACTACTTGTTTTCTTAGAGCATGCAAATGTTTAGAGATGCACAGAGCCAACTCCCAAGATACGGAAGGCACTGCTTCTGTACACGATCCTTTGGCATTAATACTACAATTTCCATAAGAGGTTTTGATGACAGGTAAAAGTGAATTTAAGCACACTGAATATCTCTGGTATTTTGACGAACCAGCACATGATTATGGCCAAATTAGTCCCAAAGCTTCACAAGAAACTTTGGATTTCCTTCTCGTGAAAAAGTTTACAATGATTAATGTGCAGATTTTCAGTTATCTCATTGAAGTGCTAAGGAAATGTAGCTCCTTAGCATTTCTGATGAATGTTTAACAGATGTGACAATATTTCAATTGAGTCCAGTAGACATTTCCCCTCTCCCCACTTTTTTTTGTTGTTGTTAGGTTTTTGGAGTTGCAAATACATGACAAGGCAATTCACTGGCTTGAGATAACTGTGTTAAAAAAAAGAATCATTGTAAAAGTCCTTTTCTGAGACAGAAGCCGTGCTAATTCTGCAGCAATCAACAAGGGAAAAAAAAAAAAAAAAAAAAAAGAGGAAAAACCACAGAAAGAGAGCAGTGTATACCTGGCAGAACTGTCAACCATGCAGTGTGAAAGGATATCCCAATAGAATTACCCGCCAAGCATGTATACTCCCCAGCATCCTCAAAAGTTACATTCCGTATATAGAGAACCTCAATTTCTTTGTCCGTAGTGTTAACACCGGCAGCCTAAAAAAAAACAGAAGAGGGAAGCAAGAGAAAAAGCTAGACTTTGAGAGAATTCTTGTGGATAGGGAGATGGAGCCCCAGGGCTTTGCACTTCGTAAAGGCAGAGGTGTAGAGATGCAAAGCTCCTTCCCCATCCACAATCCCTCGTCCAAAAGGCGTTTACCAACAGGTCCCAGCTCACCTCAGAAAGTAATCAACACCCTTCACCAGACCTAAACTCACCACCTAGACATGCATGCAATCAAATGACATGGAAAAATTAACCCACAAAGCTTTTTTTTTGCCGCCTTCTTTTTTAACAAAAGAAAGTTCAAAGAAAAACACAGAAAACAAAGTAGGACAGAATGTGAGCTCCCTCACATGTAGTTACCTGTTTCAGAGGAAAGAATTTACTATAAAAATATACTGTGAAAGGATTTTTTTTTAAAAAAAGGCAAATTCTGCTCCAAAAGACACAACTTAGTAGCTGTCTTAAGCAGTGTGTGGTCCTTGCATCATCCACTACCCTACACTTAAATATTGTGCATTGCACAGTGTTGCCAAATCTCATTTTAATGTGAAATCTGCTAATATTTGGTGGTTTGCTTAGAAGCACAGTGGAAGGTATCTCAGGTCTCGTTCAGTTGTGGCTCTCTGAGATGTTGAGAAAAAACGGACCCCAACAGTTCAAAGAACCAGGAGATGGAAATAAAAGATATTTTTCTAAATCTTAGAGACTGAAAAAAAGCTCTGGAAGTTGTTTGGTTTTTGTTTGGTTTTGTTTTGTTTTGTTTTTTTTAAATTGGTCTCCTTCCAGACTTGGTAAATCTGGTTTGATAAGTCATTATGCACCAAAGCAATCAGCGTATCAGTGATTATCCAAACTCATAAAAACAGAGTAAATCTTAGACCTGGAACCTTCCAGCTGTCCCAGGACAGGCGCAGCAGGGCATCAGTGCCAAGGTCTCTATGATGGAGATTTAGAGAAATGATTGTTTGCTGCTTTTTGTCTCTGTTCCATTCAAAAATGTTACTTTGAAGTACACGATGAGGGAATAAACATCTTTTTACCAGAGCATTTTAAAGTAAATTTAGTTGTGAGTTGTAGCTGCATTGTTGCCAGTCCTTACTGTTATTGATGGGTTCTTACCCAGTTAATAACAGGTGAATAGCAACTGGAAAACCTTCCCACCCTGCGCCATCGCAGGTGATGTGGAAAGTCGTAAGTGACTAAACTGACCTGACTTACGCTTCACTGGGTACTTAAGTGAACATTTCATACACGTACACCCATATGTGTATATATATAAATATACACTAATTAGATCACAATTACATTATTCAACGAGTACCTTGCATGTACACCACAAAGTATGCAGAATTAACAACAGAACTGGACATAAACACACAGACACAAAGACGTCAAACACAAGAGAGAATGAAGATCAGCGTCAGAAACCAGTGCTCACGGTACACACAGAATATTGTGGGAATTTTTCCATGGCTGCTGGTGTAACACCAGTTGCATCACCAAAGGAGGATTACACACATACCACAAGGCCAAAGAGTTATCCTACAAGCTGCCTGCAGTCTCCCAAAGCACCATTTTTTCCAGCTTCTACATCCAGCTTGCTTTAAAAAACGTTGTTACCTTGTATACTCGGCAGAACAGAGAGCCAGGCAGACTGGTTGGCCTCCCCTATATAATTGGAGACCTTACAAATATATTCTCCAGCGTCCGCCTCTGTCACATTGTACAGTGTCAGCACTTCAGCATTGGAACTATTTATCCCCGAATGCTAGAATAGACCAATAACACAGGAGAACAATGTCACTGCTGCCCAAAACGGACACCAAGCTGTCTACGGTCCCACCACCAACACCTCATAAGAATATGCCTTCCACTTGGTACAGGTATCAGCATCAAAACATTGAGGGCTTGGGGATTGTTTGGGGTTTTTTTTTGTTGTTGTTTGGTTTTGGCTTTTTTTTTTTAAATCCGAAGCATCACACAAGGAGTTAGAAATCAGCAGCATCAGGGGAAAAAGCACCCGGGCTGGCACACTGGCTGCGTGGAAGAAGATGGTATAGAGCTGGCTGTCCTGCCTGCCAACACGCTGAGTTATGGCAATGCCCACCCAGCTCGGAAAACTTTGGAGTTTCCCTGGTCAGGCTTGCTCAGGACGCCTGCCGGCAGGAATGACACCATCAATACGCCACAGCACGCTGGCGAAAAACGGACATCTCTGCAGGCTCAGCATCCAGAAAACCCAATCCTGCCAATAAGCTTTTGGCAGCAGGTGCCAGGTTACTTTGAAACAAAAAGGCTGAAGAAATGGGAAAGAAATGGAATAGATTCTCCTTGGTATGTTTTGGATGCACTCTACCGAAATATAAATGTCAATTATGTTCTCTAAGAGGGTTTTCTTTTTTTTCTGAATAAATAATGCCTGAAACATTCAGAGATAAAGAACTTCATGGAAGTAAAACAGAGCAAAACAGTGTCTACAAGCTACATAATTAGCATTTAGACTATCAATGTTTATCTAACTCATTATTTCATTTGTAACATAAACACTTCCATATTAAAAAAAAAAAGTTCAGATCTCAACACTCTTGGATTTACATCAAATAAAATTCAACGCTTTAAAGAAGTCATCACCATCACCAGCATCTGTAAAGCCTCACCTTTAAAACCTGAAGATAGGGCAGTCCATCTGGTCCATATTTACTGCCGTTCTTCTCTACGTGTTTTATCCACTGGATATGAGGCTGGGCATCGCTGTAGACCTTGCAGACAAACTCGACGTCCCCTCCAACGACTGCAGAGGCATTTGCTGGAAGGCCAGCTTGGAGGATGGGCCTGTGCGGTGACCGCTCTGTTCAGGCGGGGAGGGAAGCGAGAAGGAGCAAGAGAGAGAAAGAAATAAAGATGCATAAATAAGCAGAGCTGCCAAGAAAACTGTAAGTGAACTCGAGCCAAAAAGCCCTGTGAGCCTGTTGGCTGACTCCTCCGAAATAACACTGCAGCCAAAACGTAGAACAAAAACTACAGTTCAAAGGAGATGACTGGAGCACTACACTTGTAACAGAAAGAGCAGCTATTTGGGGGGAGGGGAGAAACTCTGCTTAAAAACTTTTAAGCATTTTTCATAGTTCAGCTCAGCAAGAATTAAGTAAAATATCTTCCTTTTTTTGTTAAGCTGTCTCATGTTTTTAAAACGTTCTAATCGGACTAAACCTCCACAAATTAAAGACAGATTATTGATTAATTTTTAAAAACTGATTAATGTATTAACATAAACCAAAGGGAAATGCCTCAAAACTAGCAGCAGAAGCCTCAGCACTGAAACTTCTCATGCAGGATGCACAATCCCAGACAGCTCGACTCTTCAAAAGGCTCTGACCAGTAACCACCATGATAGCTGCTCTCTACTTCACCCAGTCACAGCAAAAATACCAGCTCATCCTTATTCTGAGCAGGACATGGAAATACGGAGTTCTCTGGAAAACTGCAGTGTATTTAATGTGAGTCAGCAGAGCTTTCAATCTTGCTTACGCCTTTATCAAGTGTGCTTGGTCAAGTTTACACCACGGAATACATCAAGCACATCCCGTATCACCCAGGTACCCAGTCAATGCAGCCAGCATTCCCTGCCCGATTTTGTGGATGAGAAATACAGACTTTAGGCAAAGCATTGAGGGGAGCCTCACCCTCAGCTACGACAGCTTTCCATCACCCTCGCTAAATCTGATGTACAAGCTGGTGAAATCTCCTGGGTGGTGGGCAGGGCACGAGCCCAGCTCTCAGGGCCACCACTCATAGCCTTTTCTTGCTGGACAGGGCAAGTGGGCAAAGCATAAAAACTTTTCATTCAAACATCGCATAAGAGAAAAAGTCCACTAAATGACAGCCCCGGTTACCAAATGTCTTTATTATCCAGGCAGCAGGATGGACGCTGCCACCTTCCTCCAGAAAACCCTCAGAGAGCTGCAGCCTACCTGGGAACTCACCACCTTCTCCATGCAAACCTAACTGTCCGCTTCCTCTTATAAGAAAGTAAATACCAACCTACATATCCTTTCAACCTATGGATTAGAAGTGAAACGCCCACTTGCCCAGCCCCAGCCCCTTCTCTGCTCCAGGAATTCTTTCGAAGATAAGTGAAAACCAGGAAACCTAAATATTTATTTTTAGAGGCTGCACACTGTAAAAGCTTTGACATTACGAGCCAAATCAACTGAATTTCAAATCAAGCGTTCCTTCTCAAACATACTAGTTTCCAATAAACTGTTTCACAAGCAAACATTGCGAGTGTAATAGCAAATAATGATGCCGGTGGAACAATGGGATCTTTTACACAGCCCAATATTTTTGGCATGCAGCAAACATCTACTGGGAATTTGTTCACTGAGGCTACACTGGCAGCGTACTACAAAGCAGCGTCTTATTTTCCTTGTGGCAAAAGTGCATTTGTGTTGCAGTTATTAAATTATTCCATGGCTACATGTGTCATTTTCAAAGATCTAGGAACAGTTTAATATTTTTTAATTTGTAAATTACAGTAGAACATATAAACTACTATTTTACAGTTCTGGAGAGAACTTTTAGTTTCTCACCTTATACTAAATAAGCTCTAATTCCATCTCCGTTGCTCCTTCATTTGGGTACAAAAACAGCAAGTAAAAATCTCTCTTTAATAGAAACCTTACACCATCTTCCAAAACTTATTACAGCTGCCTTCAGTATAAAATGAAACCTTAGAGAACGTTATTTTAAATGTTTTTTAGAAGTCAGTAGGCCTCATGTTTCATTTCTCCACATCAGGGTTTGATTTCCTTTGTGACCTTATTCTCTGCCCTTAAACAAACCAGAGAATGAGGCCTGAAACATCTTGGAAAAGTTCCTACTATGCCAGCACCAACACACAAAACGTGTTTAGTTTATCCCGATAGCCATCAATGATTTAATCTCTTATTGATGACTGTCAAACGTTTCCTCTACTGAAACAGAAGAGGCAAAGCAAAGAAGTAAAAGCAAAGTTCTAACATTCTTGGTCCCAAATTCCTTAAAACAAACAAAAAAAAAAAATAAAGCGCATGCATATGCATAGGTAAAACATTTGTGAAATTTCTTCTCTAAGAGTAAATGTGTTAAAAACAAACTTTAGTTGCCCTCCAACACATGGAGTAACGATGAGTGCCCATCAGCTCCCCCACCTCAGCAGAAGGGAGTTTTCCCATCCCACAGAGGCAAACAGCACCATCATGATGCAAATTCAGCAGCGTTTCATGACAATCCTGGAGTCCAATATCACAATAAATACACTCCGTATTGGGGAAAAAAAAACCCTAAATATGGCCAAACTTCCACTAACTACAAATAAGCAAGTATAATTCTGTACAGTATCATTTCTCAGAAATAGTAATTTCAGGATGTTATCCTGTCTTTTGATATTTCTCTGCAAACCACACATATAACAGGACACTGCTTAAGCACAGGTACTGTCAAAGCCACAGTCATAAATCTCACATCACTATTTAGCGTTTAAAATACAAGCCTTACATTTGTATGCAGATATCACCACTCAACTGGCTAGAGTGATATTAGATGGAAATGATGTTTTCTTTTTTACTGAAGACTAGCAAAAGAGTCAGAGCTGCCTTAAAAAAAAAAAAGTTAAAGACTGGTTAAACTAATTTTATCATCTGCCTTACATAACCTAATAATTATAACCAAAATCATTGCTAAACCATAGAGATCACATATATCTCTAGTTATTTAGCTCAGACAAACAATATTTTCAAACAAAACAAGTTGGTAACCGAGCTTATAGCTCTGTAGCCCTGCTGATTTCAGTATTTCCCTTGTTCATTAATATTGAATTGAATCAGAACCTCAGTAAATAAATTGTTGCTACCTGACCACTGAAATTTTAGTGTTTCACTCTCAGTGCTAACACTTTTCAAAAACAAGTCAACAGCATACACTATAATACAGGAAACCACTCCAAAGATTAGCTGTCTTCAAATGCACTAAATACTACATCATAAAGACCATAAACAGTAGATACTAATTTTATTAACATAAATATTAGTTACTTAGTGAACTACATATAGCTCTACAAGGTTTTTCACAGATATGCCCTGCTTTCTTAAACACACCTTCCTGGTTCAACTGAAATGTAATGGATATTTTAAAATGTTTAAAATTAAAAAAAAAAAAAAATTCTGTATATTGATCTGAAAGTTATTGAACCAGACATCAGCTTGCTCTCTCCAATCTGTAGCTTAGATACAAAACAAAGAACAAACATCCCCATTTGAGGAGTCAATTATCTACAAAAGGCAGAGCAGAAATGATTGCTCACGTGAGGAATATCACATTCAAGGCTACAAGCATCTAGATTTTACACCACCATAAAAGTGCCCGGGGCTTGAATTCTGCTGCTTAGAATTCTGCTTATCTATAGACAAACAGAGTCCCTATCTGAAAAGACGATTGACAAAGAGACCTGCCCAACGGCTCAGAAGAAACTGTCATTTAGCCTGTTAATGTTAAAACTTCAGAAAACCTTACCCCAAGAGGGAAAACTGCAAAGAATCCAGGAAAGCTGGAAAACTTCAAGTTTCCTAACAACTGGTACAATGGAGGGAGCTGCTCAGGAAGCTCCCAGTCCTGCAGACACCTGGAGACAGGTGGGAGCCCATCCTGCCACAGATGATGGAGAAATGACTGGAAGGACTATCCTAGAAATGACTACTGGAGCCCACACGCTTCACAAGGAGGTCCTGAGAATTAGCTCTTTAAGAAGCTTAGGCCTCTGGACAGGTGGTTCCTACCTCTCCCATCCTCACTTCTCTCCCATCCTTGGCTTTATCTCCTCTAATTTTTTTGGCTGACCAACTGAAGCCAACACAGGAAAATCAGAGAGGAGAGAAACAAAAAAGTCACAATGCAAATGCATGAGATGAAGATGTTGGAGTATGGACACAGGTGACATGGGCCAAAAACCAAGTTTCACAGTCAATGGAGACCAGAAGATCCAATCCCACCACTCTGGTCCTGGGGATGCAGGGATGGAAAAACTGCCGGAACAGAGGCCGCTCGCCGAGCACATTGGCAGAGGGAAGATGTAGGGCAGAATCTGCTGCTTCTAGAGGCCGAAGTAGAGCACATTGTGACTGAAAGAGTGGCTCTGCCACTACCGGAGCGTCTTGGCAGGGAGAGGAGACAATAACCCCGGAAGGGGCGAGCGCTGGGGCCCATCCTGAGGCCAAGTCTCCTTAGCAACCTGGCTGTGCCAGGGGCTGAGAAGAGCTCTGGTAATTGTCTATCCAAGCCTCCTTGTCACCCTAGCACAGACAGTTCAGGACCTTTCATGGGAGCTAAAAGCCAGAACCAAAGCCCATTGAAGTTAGGGGAAAAAACTCACATGGAATTCAATGGGCTTTGGATAAGGCATCTGATTCATTTAAAAAAAAAAAAAAAAAAAAAAAAAAGAAAACTACTCTTATTTTCTCCTTTTGAATGTGCCTGTTTCCTCTCCTTGCAAATGTGTGATTCAAGTGCAGTCTAGGAAAATAAAAGCTGAATAGCAAATGCAAGACCAAACATGAGTTTTGGGGAAAACAGAGATCTTCAATTAAGGGGGGAGAGAGGGCGAGAAAAGTTACCCAATTCTTCTCCACGATTTTTAATTGGACACATTTATCAGCCTCTAACACCAGTTTTGAAATGTTACTGACTCCTAAGGAGTCATCTTGATGGCTGCCACTGTGAAGCTACAGAGAGCTCCCTCAAATGATGCCTCTCAGTGCAGCATCAGTAACCATTCTGGATCGATGGCCCCTGGTAGAGGCTCTGTGTATTCGGTCATCACTGAATATAAAATAAAACAGTTCCAGCTGTGTCTCTGCTTAACAGAAAACGCAGGCCTGCTGTGCCCTCTTCTTCACTTGCCCAGGTCAGCACAGCACGTTCAGCTCTAGTTGCTTATTTGCCTGACTCTGAGCTTGGGAAGTCTTCAGCAGCGGGCTGGACACTGTTCGGTGAAAACATTGCCTGTTCCCAACCACCCTCCTTTCCGATTGTGCAACATCTGTTGCTTTGGCAAATGTTAATTAGTCTGTAAATTATGGGTTTCAAAAGCATCCTGCAGTGTTTTAGGCCAGGCTGTAATCACAGGCTCTTACCTTGTCTTTAGCATCCCAAACTTGCAAGACTGACTCCTCAGCCTCAAAAAAATAAATCACGGCCTTTTCATCATACACCTAGACCGAAATATTTCTCCTCCGTGTTTCAGTACGCAGTACTCTCCCACCATTTCCACTGATCCAGGTACCTAACAGAGGAGGTCCCCGAAGACCACCAAGCTCAGGGAACAGCACTGCTGATGGAAGAACATGTTGCTACATGGCTGTCCCCGAATTAACCACGTGTCCTCTCCTATCCAAAACGTGTCACATCTGGGGATTTCCTTGGCAAGTACTTGACAGACAGACACACATCTGCCCAACATACACCTCATGCCACCAACTGACTTACGGACAAGCCTCATGGAGTGGGAAGCCTGTGGTGTCACCCATCTCTGGGACACCCAGAGCCCCCTCTTCCAAAACGTACCCATGGGATTACCAAGACTACTCCAACAAAAAATACAGTTACATGGTAACTTCTCAGGTGACTTAATCGCTGCCTGGAGTTGACAGCGATTAGGTGAAACCTCTCAGGTACAACTCCAGCTTCCCACAGGGCCAGTGCACGCCATGCCACCTCAGAGGCGAAATATCATTTTGACTCAGAAGTGGCACTAACAGTCATTTCACCCACAGTTTGAGGAAACAACTCTCTCTACCTGTGCAAGCCACTCTGTCTCTATGCTCAATTTTTGGCATCCCTGTTGAAACTGTACACATACACACTATTATTGCTGGCTCTGACGGTGTTTTTGGTGGTGAAGACATTTACTAAAGCCACTGAGTCAACCACAGGATATCAGTCTCTGATCACTATCTATTTGGGCTAAATATCAACCATTAAAGGAAAGACTAAATATTTATCTCGCTCTTCAATAAGCAAAGACCTTTCAAGTTTCTGTCCTGGTCTACTGACAGCAAAGGAAGCAGCTGGGAAGGAGAGACACAGGATCACTGTCCTTCATGAAAGATCCCACCTACACGAGCTGCAACTCTGGCCTCAGTTCTTGAGCACTCAGAGCCTGGATTAATTATTGCTCTCTGAATGAGAGAGCTCTTTTGAGGAAAGTTCCAGGAGTAGCCAAGGCATGAGGAACCGCAACTCAGGTTTCCCTAATAAATCCAGTGTTATCCAAGTTCATACAAAGGACCCAATTTGAAACCATACTTGCTCTCCATACCCTGAGGCGGAGTGGTGTAGGAGGGGTCTAACCAAAGAGATGTCAGAGTCCCCGCAAGAATTTCCTCCTCCAAGGTAGCCTTCTACACAGAGACCAAGCCAAAACTTCGCTTCCTTTCTCCAGCAATACGTAATTGCTTATGGAGGCCTGTGCTCTATGAAATGCTGGAAGGAAAATACTACTAACTCCACTATTTGCTCCATGGTGTGGGAGAGTAAGGTTGAATGCTGGCTGCTCTTTCAAAAGATCAGAAACAACCGAGCAGGTGTAGGCAAAACGCCTCTACTAATTAATGTCATACACTATATAGACTTGAGCCAGGAGCTGAGCAGCTTCTACCAGCTGCACGTCAGTTTGGTTTCCTTTCTGCATAATATGAAGCACTGCATGTTGTTTATAGCCAATTCAGAAGTGCTGCTGAACTGTCATGTTCCATTTACACGTACATACATACACACCCCTCAAATCATCGCTGCCTGGGTCGTTCATACACGCCAAGGTAGCATTCATTGCAAGCTAGGGACAATGCTCTCTTCCCAAACCCTGCAAAATCAGAAGACGTTTTAAGTCTACAAGGAATAACAGATCACTGCCATTAAACACTAAGAGATAAAAACCACGCCTGGCAAGAGCGCTTGATAAAGAACAGGAGCCTTCCAGGCAGACTAGCTTATGGATCAGACCAGGTTACCAGCACTGATGAAATCATGCCTTACAAATCTTGGCATCTTTTATCAGTAGGCATTAGCCAACACAGGCTCATACTATTCAACATTCCTGTACAGCAGGAGCCTCCACGTACAGCATTTCCTATCGGCCCAACGCTACTCAAAGAAGCCATTTCGGTGGCCAAGAGCTCAACGAGGCATTCCTGCAGTCGGAGCTCCTGGCCCTCACAAGTGAACCCGGTGAGGCCCGGAGCAGCGCAGGGATCTGCTCCTGCAGAGGGGATTGAGGGGCTAGCCTCCATAGTCACTTTCTAAACTCCCTCTTGTCCTCAAATTTAGAAGCCTTTTATATAAACAAGGCATTTATTTCTGCCGGTGTGTCACACATTTCACTGCTAGGCCTACTATATCTCTGGTTTGTGGACCAGTATCAGCAATCAGCAAAAAGTGAGACAGCAGGGAACCAAACTCCATCTATTCCCTGCTGTCACTGAATACTTTCTCATGAAACTGAACATTTTAACACTGACTATTAAAGAATTTTATTTCTAAAGACTAAAATTTTGTCGCAGATACCAGAAGCAGACAGCCTCTGACCCTTAGCAAGGCCGTTGCCACCCCATCCAACCTCCTTGTGCCACCTAATACCTCCTACTTACCAGGGTCAGTCAAGTAAAAGCCAGCATCTTTTTTAAAAACCTCTACAGAAACTAATCCGGTCTATTCAAACTCTTTGTCCTTGGCTTCACCACCTTCACCTCTGATTTGAGGTAACGGCAGAGTTTCTCCAGCAGACAAAGCTCCCACCGATGTGATCCCATCTGTCTCTTTGGATAGCTCTGCAGCACAGCTTCAGCTTGCTGCCCTATGTGTGTTTTAGCTAAAAATCCATCTCTGCAGAACACCTTCACAGCCTAAGTTCATCTGCACACATCTTCCTCATATGGCAGCAAGCCGGGAAAAAGAGAGCAAGCAAGACTGACTTATTTGGCTTGATACAAAGCCTGTTGATGTCAGTGAAAACAGTAGGAAAAAAAAAAAAAACATTAAAAATCCCAATCAGAACTAGTTAAAAGCTATCCCTTTGGCCTTAAAGCAAAGCCCTGTTGTCAGGCTGACACAGAGCAGGTTTCAGCAGCCCCGTGGAGCAGAAAAAGTCACAGCAGCAAGAGTTGTACCACCCCAGTCCTGGAGCTGGCTTGCAGTATCCCTCACACCGCGCAGGCATAAGCAAAAGCTTCATACGTGTCTGAACAAAGTGGGGAGAGGCCTTACTTCGGTGTGAAAAAAACACGGGAAAGAGTAATGAGGAGCTGAAATTTTCACGGAAATTCATTGCAGTGTACCCTAAAAGAAAAAGGCTACAAGAGACTATGAAAAACAACCCGTGACTTCTCACAGACAAGTGGTAAAATTTTATGGTTCTGGCTGCTTCCAGAGACTGCATTAATTTTTACGCACAGCTATCATCCTTCGTACCCTGCACAGCTCCCAGCACTCAGCTGTTTTATAATAACCAGAGACAATGCTGGGGTCCAGCATCCTTGGACTGGACTCTCACTGTAAGCCTGGCAAAAATCACCTCTCCCACAGGGACGATGTCCCACAGCTGCAGTGGGTTTAACTCACCAGTGCACCCAGCAACGCCATAAAGCACACAGTGGGAGTTATTATTGCTGTTATTGTGACCTGACTGCATATTTTTCATCCTCCAAATTTCCTTTCCTGAAAACAGCTCTGCCTTTAAAGTAAAATGGAAAAGATTATGTAGCCTTTAAAAGCTCTCTTATATTTCCACACTTCTCCCCCTTTCCTTACACAGCACACTTCCTCTGCTGAGGAACACAGGTGTGAAATTATCGGAAGGACCATGGTATTCCGCACGAGCTCTCAGAGCAGCAGAAAAGCTCCAGCTCCCAGAGTGTCAATGCTCTGTGCTGGGCCATCCTGGCTCAGCCTCAAGACATGTCTGTGTTGGACCTCTCTCAGCCTTCAGACTCTCCTCCCCTGGTGAGGGAGGGCAGTCCCACATCAGGAAGGGAGATGTCCCTCCATCAGCATCACACTCATTTCTGCAACACAGAACCTGTAACCCGTTCCAAACGTTGGACCAGATGCTGAAGGTGGCTGCTTTTGGAAAGACCCTGATCATACATATTTGTCATTCTATTTCAAGTAATTCAGGTAAATCCAGACGAAGTTTGCAAGATGGATTTACCAAGCTTTCACAGCAAGCACTCAGGTTGGAAATAAACGTTGTGCTCCAAAACAAGAAAGTTTTCTCCGTAGTTTTCTACAGTTCTTGACTGCTCTTCTGCACTCACATTTTCCTGCCTGTCAGCATACACATCCGCATGGCCACCTTTTCCTGCAAAGCCAAGACCCAGCAACACCATCACCAGCCCCTGGCTGAGCAGCAGGTGACAGAACTGCTTTCGGAGAAAATTTCACTCAAGACTGTTGCGGGGTGGATGAAAGTAATTTTTTTTAATATTCATTCAAATATAGACATAGATGGGTTTCACAATACACAATAGAGCATTAGCACAGATATGAAAGGAAATGTACGTCTGAAACCAATTGCTGAAATTAAATTATGCTGCATATAATAATATGTATATAATCAAATCTAATAGCTAAAAAAATTCCTGCAGACACAAACACTAACCAATGTATGAAAGACAGCATACAACTTAAGTGTAAGTATTTAGATCACCTAATTTGTGATTGTGATTAAACTTCCCTAAAACCACATATATTTTAGACTTCTGTGAACATCTTATAAAAATGGCAAAAACTAACTTTATTCCAACTAATACACTGTCACGTTGAGTTCTTCACGCAGCTCAAGTTCTGACAGTATCAGTGTTTTTCTTTCATGAACAGTCAAAAATTTCAACATATTCATCCAACCTCTTAAAGAGCAACCTGAAAAAGTAATATTTATAATTACAGAGCAGTTCAATACTCAAAATTATGGTTTTTCATGTGGCTCAAAATTATGGTTTTTAATGTGGCTTTTAAACTATAATTAAATTAGATTTAACTATATCTTTATGTTTAAATGGAGTAACTGCTGTTGAAGCTGCACCACGGGAACAGTAGTAATCCAAAGATGACCTAATGACTTAAAATCCTGAAAATCTGTAAAACACAGCCACCTCGGGATTTCCAGTCACACAGTGGTCTGCAGAGCAGAGAGAGGAGAAGATACCAACAGGAATTTTCTCCAATAGGCACAGAATTTCACATTTTACTGATTTGTCCACACTGGTACTGCCGGATCTCTCCCCCTTTTACCTATCTCACCCCAGTACCCATCCACAGAGGTTTTTCCCTCCTGCACAACCCCCAATGCCTACCACTCCAGCCTACCACTGAGTGCCATCTCCATCTACTTCCACCTCTGCTACATCTCTTAAAGCCTAGTTTAATCTCTAAAACCAGCAGTGTAATGGTCTCAGTTCAGATACACCTCACCCACGGGTCTGTCCCACCTCTGCGTCTCCTCCCACACTTGGGGAGAACATGAAAAAATGAAGGTGCAAGATATTCATTAAGGCACCTATGATTAATAACATTGTGTTTGCCTTTGTTCATCCAGTCTGTATCACAATTCATTTACAATTTTTTAGTATTTGTCAGAATTCCAGTTTCCTTTTCCCTCTTTTTTTTTTGGTTTTAACTGGACACAACTTTACCAATTTACTGTCAAATACACTGACAATTTTTTCAGTAACAAAACTGTTGAGAAAAGACAGGCCCAGGTCAAAAAAGCCCAGATCAGGTATAGACATGGCTTTTGACACATGACATTTAACAAGACAAGAGTCTTGCTAGCATCTTCAGAAAACTGCAAATTCCTACTTGCATTTCCACAAGTAGGATACTGCATGAATTAGAAGGCATGATTAAAAATGATAATAACAGAGCTGAAACAATATCCTGTTCATCATTCATCAAAAGAGAGAGAAATACCTGCCTTGGGGCTGTAATAAGACAGAAAGTGGGACAGGGAGATCAGTCCTCCCCAGCAGACTCCGCAGGAAGCATTCCAAACATGACAAATTCACTGCTCACCCAGCAGATGAAGTAACGACACTAGCATTTGTCCATAAAATGTAATTTAGCCAGACTACTCCAACGAAATCAGGAGCTTTAACACTATAAAACTAGGGGGTTGGAATATTTTTACTTTATTAAGAGGGGGAAAAAAACATAAGCTCTCGTTTTCCCTCAGCTGAACCATCACACTGTGGTCTTTGTTTTCAGGAGTGAACCTCACAGCCTCCAGCACTGAACAATTTGTGTAATTTCTTCTCAGATGCACACACCTTGCCAAAAGCCTAGTGCCAGGTGTAAAGTCCGCACTCAGTCTTATCAGTACATTAAATAAAATCTTCTTTCCTCTCAGCTTAACCAAATACCTGAGGGCAAGCAGCGGCGCAGATTCCTTCATGCTTCCAGCCCCTGTCTCATCATGTCCCATGCCGCAAGCACTTGGGTGAAGACGTCAAGCCAAAGCTTGTCCATGTAAAGAGTCAATCAACAACTACAAGAACATCTGCCAGCAATGCAAGTTCAGGCTTGGTTATAATACCTACGCTTAACTCCTGCCAGACATTACTGATGCAACGTCCAAGGCATGTATTTAGTTGGTGGCAGTTCCTTTTTCGTATGCAACGTGAATCCTAAAATAATTCTTTGGAAATTAAGGAACGTACTCTAGTTAAAGTCAAACTAATTCTGAACTTCATTTCGACAATACAAGTCGTAGCAAAAAGCAAATAACAATGTCTAGTTTTTATGAATTTGGGAATGGTAAAATGGAAACATGTCTTTAAAAAAAATGTGTTCATGCCATGTTCACAGCTAGAGACTCAGAGCACTTGAAAATCCAAAACTAAAACTGACTAGAAACAAAAGCAAAGTTTTTTATTCTGCCTAAACTAAGGGAAATAGAGTGAAATAGCAGTAGCAAAAAGTTGATTCCATTTTAATCAGATTTTTTTAACTAATATGCTGTAAGAAGCAACAGTAAAATTCATTCTAAAGTCTTTTAAAACCTCCAACAGTTCAGAATAAGTGTTTTTCGGCATCAGTAAAACCACTCATACATGAAATCTCTGAGACACAATCTTTAAGCTGAGAGTCATTCAAAACACTTCCTGGATCAGAAGTTGTTCTCACACTGTTTTCATAACAAAATACAAATTATTGTTAAGGGAGAACTGCATGGTACTCTGCCACCTCTGGAGTTCACTCCTCAGTAACAAGAACCAAAGGCATGGCTATTAGGTAAATTAGGAAGTGGACAAAGTACAGCTAAACTGGCTACAAAAGGACTATTTTTTTGAAAAAAATATTTGTGACAAGTTATGTTCACTTTTATAGTAAACAGCAGGGTCTTCTTACACATCCTTGGAAGGTGCATCGTGTTATGGCAGCTGCTTATAAAACCCAGTAAATGAGGTAATGTGCCAAATGTCATCTGCAACCAAACCATCTTTTGTTTCCATGGATGATAACATTAAATAGGACAGAAATGGCTACCTGCACTAGAAGTGATCAAATACTAGCCCTTTTTTTTTCCATTAAAATATAAATTCAATTAGTGATTTCCATGCTTAAGCAGAACTGCCGCTGCTGAAATTGTACTCTAGCGATAATTGCAATCCAAGAGTGATCTAATTATATACAAATCTCAGTGGCTGCATTCCCACGTCGCTTCCCACAACCCGGATTCACTACAATACAACCGATAAGTGAAAACCACAGCGTTTTCATTCATTCTCCCTTAAGACTGCATGACTTTATATCTGTTTAGTGAGAATGGAGTTAGTCTGTTAGCAAGCTTACTATTAAAAAAGCGAGCTTCTACCTACTGTTAAGTACAAAAGAATAGAAATGCACTTCAGCCACATGTAAAAAAACAGCTGATGGCCTAAACCGTACAAGGGAAAGAACATTCCTCTAATTAAAGTATTGGATTAGGACTCAAGTACCAGCTTTACTTTTTGGCTCTGCCACCAGCTTCCTGTGTGACCCAGGGCAAGAAATTTCATCGCCCCACAGCTCCGTTTTTAATCTATAAAATGGACAGTGACATTTCCTTCACCCGATCTCTCCGCATTTCGGTTGTAAGCCATTAGTGTGCGCTGGCACATTGCCTTGGACAATAAGTATCTGATATTAATTGAAGTCTCTGGGTAGTACTCCAATAAACTGCTCAAATCGACTCGTCTCCCTTTCACAGGATGCTAACGGAGTTTTGTATCGCCGGCATTCGCCACTACTGCAATCTAACATCTGTATCCCTGAGCAAAGTCCTGCGTAGAGCCTGCTCCAATCCTTGTTTTGACATGGAGGAGGGGGAGAGAGGAAAAGAGAGTTGATTGGGGTATCCCAAACACTTACAGAGTAACTTTTTCCAACACAGAATATCCTGGCCAACTGGACTGGACAATTCCCCACTAACTCCCGTCAATGTGCACAATTACCCTGCGCGATACAGAGCGGCTGCCAGCGACTTGCTGCTTTTTTCTTCAGTATTTTCTGCTCCCATTGTAAAAAAATTCAGCGCAGCAGTTTTGCCAGGTTTGTAAATTTGAATGAGACCATCTGAGCTGAGTTGACTATTTTAAGAGAATTCTTGCAAGTAATTACAAGGTAAAAAGGAGAATACTTCACACCTACATCCTGACTGAAATCTACGCAGCCTTGCTGGCTCCAGGCTTTTAATTGTCAAAAGAGTTCAACATTTGGAAAGTTATTGGCATCAAGTAATGCTGGATATTCCTAACTAGCATTGTGTCATTTTTTGGCACAATTTTTGCTGGGATACCTCCCAAATCTGTGACATAATCAGAGGGTTCTCTACATTACACCATATAGTCAGATGCTCATGTTAGTGTAATACGTTACCATGTTTAATACCATTTTCTATTACTTACACTTAATCAACTCTGGAACCAGTTAAACCATGTAGGAAAAGCAATTTCAGAGGCTTTCAGCTGACTGTTTTCCATACACAACTTGACCTAAAATTATGACCTGAAGTTTCTAAGATGCGGTCTCATACGCAATTGCTTCTAAGCAAACATCCATAACTCTCCACAACCCTGTGGGAACTGAAAATTCTTATGAAAACAGAAAGAAAAAAAAAAAAAGAAAGAAAGAAAAGCGGCACAAAATTAACTGCTCTAGAACTGTCTTAACGAGAAAAACTGTCAGAGTTTCCCTTTCTGGCCAGTCTTAATTTACTGCTTCAGCAATTTCATGCCCAGCCTCCATGATTATTCCAAGCTTTTGGCAACACAGAAAGAGTTGAACTCTCTAACACCGATCTCCCTTGTAGGTTAAAGTCCCAGTGCATTATTTCTTGAAAGACTCACAGTAAACTCCACACGGGTACCTTAGAGTACACATTCCCATACATATGTTTTCAAACTAAACTAAACTAAACACCCTTTAATTCATCAAATTACAGGACATAAAATTGTGAAGAGCACAGAACTCCAAGATGCAGACTGGGATTTGCAGAAGTCACTTTTGGACTTCTGGTTTGCTATCTCGTAGGGTCCAAGCATCAGAAAATGCTGAATGTTCACCCAGGGAAAATCAGGGCTCCTTTGGGTGCTATCAACTGGGTACCCAGCACCCCAAATCACCAGTTGCTTTTGAAAAACCTCATTATTTACTTTTCTGCCTCTCTATAGGAAAGGAATAGACATTTAAATAAATGACATAATCCTTACTACCATTCCATTCATTCATGCAGGTCACTAATTTACTGCCAGGAAAAATAAGCTTCTGCATAATATTTCTCAATGCAAGACATTCAAAAGGCTCAAAGGGGGAGAGAAGGTGAGAGGGCTTCTGACAAATATTTGCTCAAGTGACCGCATCATCCATGAAAACATTTGCTAGAAAAAAAAGGTGAAGAAATTTATGGTCAACATGAAACATGCCAGATTGAGTCTGGGAGGAAAGGGAGCAGGGGACAGAAAAGGGAAGGGGAATTTTTAACCAGTTTTGTTTCGGCAACGAAAACTCCCAAAATTGCAAAACTGGCTTTTTCCTCCTATGTAGCCTACTAAAAAAACAATTTTAAGCAAAACTAAAGTTGAGTCAATCTATGCTCCCTAAAGGATTAAGAAAAAAAAAAACAAAAACAAACAAACAAAAAAAAAAATCTCCCAAAATCCCACAACTCATCATCTCCTTACATTCTTCCTGGGTCAGGCTCTGTAAATTGAGCTCCTCCCTGGCAAGTCCATGCGAGCAGCCCGCGCCCTCCAGCAAGGTGGTCAGCAGAGGACACAGGCACGCAGAACACGATTTACTACCATCTCTGGCAGCCGTAGCTGCTGCACCCTCCATAAACTTTGTTTAAACAAGTGTTCAAACAAAAAATGGCTTCGCCAGTCGCTCGGTTCACCTCTACAATACCCATAGCTCACTCTCCCGAGGATGACAAAATATTGCCAAAGCTATAAAAATCCTCACTGCTTTCAGTGTTGACTATGAAAAACCAAGTCCAGGTGAGCTGGGCAGTTCACAGACCGGCTCTGAAGACTTAAACGTACTGGGGCTGGTGGCAGGGCTGCACCTAACAGCACCCCAACACTAGATAATCTTTTTCCTCCTCTGCTCCATGAAGGCAGGCCCTTACTGGACTTTTCATGGGGAATGTTTTCATTTCTTGCTGCCTGAGAAGTTGGCATTTGTTTTCTTTTGGATTTGTGGGTTTCCACAGATTTAAGTGGACCCAGACAAAATAAGACACTACTTTTAAAGAGCATCCAAAATAATGAGAGATACATTTTTATTCATGTAAAGACCCATAAAGAAATAAGGAAATTAAAATTTTATCACTGTTTTGGTCATATAAACCCAAACTCAACAGTAAGATTCTCCATAGAAGATAAGTTGGGCTGCCAGTCACCGGCCAAAAACAGCCTACAATAATCAAATTCATTTTTTTACTTTCAATACTGATTGATCATAAGTTTTATTCACAGAACTCAGGACGCTCAGATCACTCCACAAGCCTGGAAAGAGCAAAGCCCATTGAAGACATACTTCAGAAACCGCAGCCGAGATCCCCAAAGGTACCACCAGCAGGTCCTGCTGTAACAGCCAAATCGAATACTTCTGAACAGCAATGCCTTCAGAGTCAATAAAAGTGCTCGCACCCATCCAGGCTAATCAGCAAGAGCAGGGGTGAATGGAATTGATTCCTGAGATTTCAAGCCCTAATTTAGCTAAGCACTTAAATAAATACATATAAGCCTTATTAAAGTCAACAGGATTTTGGTATTATTAAGTTAATATTACTAAGCATGTGCTTAATAGTCCTGCTCAATCACAGCTTTGCTACTACTAAGAGTTCACACAGTTTTTTAGAGTTTGTCCTCAAGTAAAACCATCTCTTCACAACTTTTGTCGCCTGTGTTTCATGGACTCCTGAAACGGTCAGAACCCTTATACTGCCGTGAATACAAAGTACCTTTCCTTAATCTCCAGATCCGTACTACCTTCACCAAAGTCATTATCTGGCTTTTCATTAAAAAATACCAAAACAAAACATTTCAGCTATAACAGCAGCAATCTAAAGGATCCCTTGAACAGTTTTCATAGCTGCAGTTATTAAAATTTGTGTTAGTACAACTGCCAAGCAATAATTAAATTATAATATTAATGACTAAAATTGCCTCAGTATTTACTATTTGTAGGTTAAACCGCCACAGCGTATCACAGCAACAAGAACTCATTTGCACACACTGGTATTACACCTTTGCCAAGGCATGGGTGGATTAGTCCTACAGACACGAGTGAGACAGATGAATATATAAAATCATTTAGTAATTGGTTTTGTAGTGAAATCTTATCTTTAGGCTACCGTGAAATCATCGTCAAAATTAACGCAAAACATACCAGCTGAGTTCTAAATGTTTTAATAAACTCTCTAATTAAAAACATCATCTTAAAGTGACAGTCTTACCAACAACATCGAGATGGTACGTGTGATTGATGGATCCGTACTGGTTCTCCACTATGCACGTATAATTTCCTTTGTCAGACGGGACCACGCTCTCCATGATGAGACTCCAGTGCTGGTTGCGGACCTGGTGGGTTGTAAGCAGAGAGGCTGGGAACTTCACTAGCATAGTTTCACCCTCTCTCCCTCCAAAAGAACCATTTTCTGAATAGCGAACCTCTTGTAACTCATGTTTAAAAGCCTCTTCCGTGCTCATTTGACAGTTCTGGACACTGAAATACTTTATTTATTCCTGATCAGGTACAGCATGGCTGCAGCAGTGAAAGCTTTTGCACATTCTGCTATAAATTCACCTCATCCCTGATGCGAGCACTGCAGACACCAGCGCACACTCAGTCCTATCAGACTTAACGAGGATGGCACCAATTAGCAGTAGTTGTCTTAACCAGACCTTACCCCTCAACCCACTCTAAAGCAAGTTTACACCCTCAGGATATTTCCCATCTGTCTCCAAACAATCATCTGATCATACTAACGACCCACCAGCAATACGGGATGGATATGATCTCCTAGTATCTAAGTCTCCAGCTTTCTCTAACAGCTCAATTACACAGGCCACGTTTTGGGGAAACGAAGCAGAGAAGAGCAATGTTTGGGATCCCTCCCGCAGACTGGGAGTGTCCACACCTCCTGCTGCTCTGGGGTACCACAAGAACGAAATGAAGATGCTGCCTCATGAAAAAAATCCTGAAGAAAATCCTCATGGCAACAGAGCATGAAGATATACATTTATTTCATACAATCCTTCTCAGACAGAATGTATAAAGGCGCTGATTCTGTTCCCATTTGAACTCAAAAGGAGCGTTGGCGTCGGTCTTGCAGAAAATAGGATCCAGCCCAATACTGGAAGGATATAGAGTCATCCGGTACATAGATCTATTTCCTGCATCATAAGTTGGCTTCCAGAATGACCTTTTGCTGGCTACCCACTAATCCCTTGTTTTAGCATTACATTTTTGACAAAGTACTCAAAGATGTTAACATTATGTGGCTGTAATGTACAACTTTTACACTGCAAAGTATGTATTTTAGCAAATGGAATAAAAATACAATCTGGTACAGTCATTTTAATCAGCCAAATGGAAAGCAGTAATTCAGCGCAGTACACCAGAAAAATTTATGGACCATTCAGTGACACTTCCAGTAACTATACATTCTTAAAAGATCATTACAACTACAGGTCTGAAATCCTGCTTTGTGCCTGACTATTGCATAGGTCCTTATCCAGCAGGAAAAGGCTACGCAGGGCTGCGTCCCCGGTGCCAAGAGTTCAGCTCCCGTGCTTGCTGGAGGTAAAAATGCCTTCAGCTCAAAGCTTGGAAGGAGAGCAAAGCCCTGGCTTTCCCTGTCCCCCCAGCTAGTAATTAGCTCATTAGCTAGACATTACTATTATTGTCCAGTTATGGGCTAATAGTCTTAGCTAACGACTGCCCATGTGGGCTTTGAAAAACAAAGAAAATGTAGGTGAGACTCCAGAAGCAGGTGAAGGGCATGGATGCCAACAAAATATCACAGAAACCTGTGACACGACCTTAAAATCTCCAGCCCAAACTCATGGCTCCTCTCTCCAGCCTCCACTCTTCATGGTACACAGCAAAACTAAATACTGATCATTTTTTACACTATGAAGAGCTAAGGAGTAAGTTTATAAAGCTAGAAAGAGTTTATCGGTGCGATTTTATTGTCTCACTACTCTAAGCAACCTTGAAAGTCACGGTTTGGATCAGGATGAATTACTGTCATAAACCATTGGCAACTAACAAATACAACAGCTACATATTTTGAATAGTTTACTTCTTTATGAGTTATTTTGAGGGAGACATGGTCAAAGTGACCTGAACTTTTTGCCATGTCAAGTTCCATTGTAATTGCTCTCAGAATCAGAGTAAGCATTTTTAACCAATTTGACTGTAAAACAGGAAGAACAGATCATGGTTCCACGGAAGTTAAAGGAAAATAAAAAACTGGTAACAAGCTGCAAGTAATTAATTTCATAGGAAAACACAAGACAATGTTTAGCATTCAATAAGAAAACATAACCAACTTACAGCCACAACTGGATATACTGGATGGCAATATTAAAAGTATTTGTGCAATTTCCCTTCTTCTAATTCCAATGAGAAGAGATAATATCTTTATAATAAAACAACAGCTTAAGCCTCTTCAGTGTAAACTAAACAACTGCTGTAGAGGCCCAAAGCATTTATGGCACATCGCCACACAACTGGATTTATGTCACGGATCTGGATTCAACTAGATGAAGCTCGTTGGCTTAGTGTGTTCTAGTTACAAGTGCAGCATTGCAAAGCCCAGAAAAACTCCCCTTTGCTGGTGATGACGGCATCATCTCCTGATGAAGCTCCCAAATTGAACTTTTCATCCTCAGACACGCTGCGGTCCTGCCATGTCCCTGCAACCACGCAGTTTGCAACACCCTGACTGGACAAGTTGCAAACAGATGTTGTCTTCGGGAATGTAGGTTAGAGCCGTTGGCTCCCTCCCGTTGCTCACTTGGGCCCTTTAACTGAAGACACCAGCCCTACAGCTCTCCAAATATTCCCTAATAAGTTTCCCTGGGTCCGTTTAAGCTGTTTACATAGATGACTGGAGCTCGTCTGGCAGACAGAACGTATTAGGGAGCTCATGTGAACTAATCCACCAGGAAAAAATACGAGGGCAGCAACAAGCCGCCGAACGCAGGAGCATCCTCACCAGGCAGATGAGGTCTAGTAAAGGACAAGTGTCCACAGCCAGAGATTTATCAGTTGTAGGAAACTCTCCCAATTGTCATTGCCTTTTCTTGACATAGAAAAATTCAGGGAAGAGCTGCATTGCAAGTATCCCGAATCACAGCTTGACCCTTCAGATACTTTGTTGACACAGTTTAATAACTGCTTTTGACCATTTTTTTAATTTATTTTTTATTTTATTTTTTAATTTTTAATTTGCTCTGCAACACCTATTTTCGTGTTTTATCTGTGCTTCATACCTGAAAATGGTCCTTTATTGAAATAATAACTATGATTTGTCCATCTTCTCCATCAAATTTTTAACCAATTCTTCCAGTCTCTCCAAACAATTCTATTTTTAAGCTAAATCATCAATATCAAATGCATACAACTGTAACCTTAAGATATAGCTTTGAGGTGGAAAATCTAAACTGGAATCAAAATACCAAGAATTATTGGTCAGAAATCTAGGAAACAGCAAGGAATGTTTCACGGAAACATTTTGCTTTTGGAATTATCATACAAAAAATTGTTGACAGTTCTGTTTAATTTTAAAAGAGGTGTCTTCATTGAACAGACACATCATGAAAAGTTGTCACTTAGCAACGAACAGTTAAAAGGGGTCAATTTTAAATTAATTTCAAAAGAAAGATTAGAAACCAAAATACCATTCCCCGCAAAACTGGTACTGCTCAGAGAGAACAAGTGCAGAACATCCATACAAAAGCCACAGGCTTTACAGTTCCTACAGAGTCAGAACTCTTTCTCTACTCGGTATTTACCTGGCTGAATTTAAATGCCTATAAGACCACTGCAGTGATGAAGCTTATCAAAATGCATATGAGAACACACACACCTGTTCATACTTAAACAGTAACAACTGATAGAAGTACATTTGCTTTCTGGGTGGTGTACAGAAAAGTAAAGGCTGCTGTGGTGTCTCACAGAGGATTTAGATTATTCACTCAAAGAAATTATAAAATGCCTTTAAATGCACAAGTAAGAGCTATCACCACTTCAGAGACAGATAAAAAAAAAAGACTAAAAAGGATTTAGACATTCAGTAACTGATCCCTTTCTCCTTGATGTAAGAACTTTGTCCATACCTTGAAAAAGCATAAAAGGTTTGATTTTGAAATTCACCACCCAGAATTAGTCACGGTGGAGGAATTCCACTCTGGAAGCTATCTTGGCCAGCACATACACCCTTCTGTTAGCCTGCCCGAGTGCAAATTGACTCAAGACATTCCCCAGTCAGGGGGATGTGGACCAGTGCTACAAGTCACTATCTGATTGCGATAAAGAGAATACAAAGAAGAGATTTCTTAGCTCAAGGCAGCAGGAGAGAGGTGGCTGGAGGATTACTGCAAACTTCACGTTTTCCTTACGTCTATTTTGTTCTTAAAGTCTTCAAGGGATGATTGCCTCTTCCGAAAGGGATGGATGGTGTTACATCAACTCGTGATGGCAGATATGGCCAAGTTTGGTTTCAGCTATCCTAGTTGCTCAAAATATTATGAATATGAAGATCTCCAGCACAAACGCTTTACATACAGTGATGCCCAGATTGAAGACACACAAGTTGCTGTGATATCTGGCTGAACACAGACCAACACAGAAAGTTGGTCAGTCCTTTCAGAGGATCCCTTGATTACAAATTTGTCTGTATAGAGGTGTCAAGAAAATACAATTCTCTCTTTATTTCAGAGTAACTTTGAACTAAACCCGTAGCGACCTCATCCTGCTTCTCTAACATGAAGAGGGCACAGCCTCCAGAAGCCCACTCACTGAAAACAAGCTTCCATCTGAAAGACCGACGGAATCTGGAATGTACGTTGATTTGGTAAGCAGAATGACAATGATAAGCAAATGCTATCAGATAATTTAAAATTTTATGTACTTTTGAGCAACAAGAACGTCTAAAATCCACAGCTATGTCTCCTCTTTTTTCCCGTTAGACTAAAGAGATGTAGGAAGTTATGATCCAGAATTACAGGTATATACTTCACTTATCCAGCTGGCTTTAGAAATAGGCATCTGCAGTTCCTCCCCAGAGTACATACATACCTAGGAAATTGTATACGTTTAATATACACGAACAAAAATTTAATTTGTGCCACTTAATGGGCACAAGTCTAAATGAGCTCACCCAGATCCCTAACACAAGCCAGCAGCGGCCACACGGAGCCTCACACGGGCTGACTTACCCCACCCTCCCAAACCAGAGAGGATCAGGTATCTCCATCCTGCCTTGCGGGACACACATTTTCCTTCACAGTTTTCAAGAGTGATATCTGCATTTCCCCTTCATGAGATGTAAAGTGTTCAAATAACGTCTCAGTTAGTACCGAACCAGTTACTACTATTTTCCAAGACAGGATTAGTTTGGGTTTTTTTTTTTTAATTGGCTTTTTTCTGTTTTAAAATAAGCACTGAGAAAGGTGAAAAATCACTGAATTGTAGCCAATTCATTAACACTCCATAGCGTTATGAAAGGCAGAAGGTGTTGCCAGGTGTACACTCATAAGCAACAGTAATTTATGGTGTAAGCAAACATAGATGGAAAAGTCTACTTAGATAATTAGTGTTCATGCAGGGAGATTTTCTGGGCTTCGCTCTCCGCTAACACAAATGTAGGAAAAATTGACACTTTCTACAGTAAATCTAGCTAGAGAGGAAAGGAGACTACAGCTTGTCCTCCTCTGCACTGGAAAACATAATTTTTTGTACCAAGCAGGATCTGAGTCAACAGCACATGAAGCAATATACACTCTGGCTCCATCAGGACATCGCAAAACGCAGCACTCTGAAAATACGGCCATCACTGAGGTAAGGCAGCGGCGTGGCACCAGGGGAGGCAGCCCCAAGGACTCAGTCTTGAGCTTACTGCGTCGTCTGGAAAAGTCACTTAACTTCTGTCTTAATTACCATGACAAATTGCTCTGAGCTCCTCAGCAGAAGTTCTAGGCTGGGGCTTACAACCGTGACACAAGGTGAGTAACTCGGAAACTTCTCATCTTTGGAGAGAAGTTGCTGAGGTGCTGGGTACAAGAGGAAACCGCTGACAGAAGGTCTGCAGAAGAGGTTAAGGTAACTCAGAAACGTGAGGCGGGATGGCAAGGGCAGTGCTTGAACAGCAGTTTGCCATCAAAGTCACGCATTTCCATTCCCCATGAGGAGCGGGATAAGATGACCAAATCCTGACTTCTGACCTGACCTAGGCAGATACCAGGAGGTTAAAGGTCTGTGCACTAACCCACAGAGATAGCTGGCCTCCCTAAAACTCTCTCTTAATCAGTAACCACCAATTTAGAATGAAACATCTAATCTGAAGCTGTTTAAAATTCAAACAAACCCTTGCAAGTAATTGCTGTTACTTTCCCTCAAATTCTGCTTCCCATTTCAGTTTCACAGACCATAAACTCTACAGAAAATAATAACTTTTGACTTCCAACCCTTCCTTTATTAAACTGCCTGCAATCACCAGAGTGGATGGTCATGTTTTTAACAGTGCAGTTGAAAATGAACAGAGCAAAACAGTCTTACTCTGCTTTGCAAAGTCAGTCTTTGGTTTTCCAAATAAGTCTCAATAAACTTAGCTACACTGCTATGCTACAAGCTTGAACTTGAGTAAAAAAAAAAAAAAAAAAAAACACCAACACATACAGAATTAGTGCTCAGTAATCACCAAAGAAACTACCCAGCATTCCCCAGAAGAAAACAATTACTTTTTTTGCTTCTACATTTGATCCAAGGCCATCAAAAGATTTTCTGTTGACTTCAGCAGTTTTGGTGGGGTTTTTATTTTTTCCTTACAGTCTTGGTCAAGAACAGAAATTGCAAAATCACATCATAAGAATATACCTTATATCCACCGATACGATGCTCTTGTTTAAACTCTTTCCCATTTTTCAGCCATCGCATGGTCGGTGTTGGGTTTCCCATCGCCGGACAACGAAACTTGACGGTGTTTGCTGCTGGCACGGCGTGTAGCCGTTTCTCCATTTTGTCCGTATGTGTCCAATAGGGTGCCCCTGTTCCAAAGAGATACATCCAGAAATATCAGTACTTGGAATCCAAGCTCCCTTTCCAGCCCCTTCTGCAGATATAAAGCACTGCACGTATTTGTTTTAAGTGTGGTTTAGGAAGACGCTTCTGACCTCAAGTTGAGTTACTGTGAGTATGCAGTATAAATTCTGAATTCTTGGACCTCAGCTGTGAAGCCAGAATGACCAAGTCAGAAGACCTACTGGAAGAATCTACCTTAATCTTCCCCCACCTGCCTAGTAACGTGCTGAAACGTACACTGTACCACGGCAAGGTGAGCCGTGCTGTTACTGTTATAGAAACCACTACACTATAATTACAAATTGAGGATGTTTCTAAAACCTTAACCAAGAGGACCAGCAAAACTCAGCGACAGCATTTATCATTTCCCACTCTCATGAGCCTATTGAGAAGCCCAAGTGTTCAGTGATGTCCAACACCATGGCACAAGACTTCACTTGTCTCACCGTAACAGCTTTTAAAAAGTTAAAGATTCAAGATCTGTTTAATAGTAGGAAACATTAATTTTTTTTTACAATGGACTTTTCCTGAAGCAAATCAGATTAGTGTGGAATTTTTAGGACTAGAGGGGTCCAGAAAAATAACTCTATTTCTCTCAGCCCTGTTTCATTTCCTTCATTAGCAGCCTAACACTCCACTATAAATAAACTCTTCCGTTCCTCAAATATTTATAGCAGTTCTTACAATCAGTGCAAACTCAGAAATCCTGCTACCCCCTCTCTAAATAAAAATACAGCTGGACAGAAAATACAGGAACAACTCCTTTAACAACGTCTCTCTCAGTATAAAGAAAACATTCCAAAAGCAAGCTTATAATGATGTTAAGAACGATAAGTGATTTTTTTTTTTTTTTTGCCCAAAGTGGCAATTAATGTTAAAGTTAATGTAGTAGAAAAGCAAAGCAAATTTGTGCATGTAATCAAAACAGAAAAAATCAGGTAACTATTGAACATTTAACTGCGACACTAAGAAATCGTTACACAGACTAAAGTGAATTAGGGACGCAAGGAAAATTACTGTTAACATTATTTGCTAAAGCCAGGATCACGTTAAATAACAGAAGACTTTAAGCAAAGCCAACCAAAGGAGTTAACTACTACACACAAAAACCAAATTACATTACAAGTACACCAGGCAAGGGCAGAATTACATGCTGGTACTGATACATTAAAAGGATATTTCCTCTGGATTGCTAACCATCTTCCACAAGGCAATGTAAGGTGACCATTTCTGGGCTCTGCCCACAATTCCCACACAGTCAAAGTAAACTGTGGCAGGTCAAAACTGATCAACCATCCTAACCAGTTATACTGGTACCTCAAACGGAGCGGAGTGCCTAGACTTGGCCCCAAATGGGCAACGCCAACCCAGCACCTTTGCAGCCAGTGCGGCCACTTTCTCTTCACGTCCACCACACGCACCTTCTCTCATCTATAGAGAAGAAAAAGTGCGGAAGCATCCCCTGGCAAGCGCAACCTGGGAACTGCAGGCTCCGCAGCTCACCCGTGCGAGCGCAGGCTGGATGGACCAAGCTCCCATCAGGGTGCAGCCCACAACCAGGGCATCCAAGTTAGTCAGGATCCATCCACCAACAGTTCCCCAAACAAGGATGCTTCGTGCAGTCAGGTTTCTTACTCAGCTACCAGCCTGTACTGCATTACAGGGCAGTTCATCCTCTGGTTTTCCTGTGTATAAGCCCCCTTTCCATCAACCTTCATCCTTTAAAAAACTCTGCTCCTGGAAAGAGAAGTGCTGCCATAAGTTTCGTATACAACAAACGCCGAGGGAGGAAAAAGCTTTGCTCTACGGAAGAGGTGGGAGCAGAGGAGAGGCCAGAAGGATGCAGCAAGGAATGAAGAAAAGTTCTTGAGCTTCTCAGTATGTTTAAGGGAAAAGGAGAAAAAGGCAGCAACATCCACAAATGGTAACACTCGCCCTCATTTTGTGCTTTCATACAGCAACCAATCCAATTAACACAGAGCATTTCTCTTCATAGATTAAATTATAATAACCTAAAAGCACCTTTTTACTGCTTCTACTTGTCTTGAGAGGAGAAACATCCAGATTCACCAAAACCAATAATGAACATCGTTAACGAGTACGTGCCACCAAGCGCCAAGTCCTCTTACAGACCATGTCCATCGCATCCCATCTTTGCTAAGGGGACAGGTGGAAGTAGGTAGCACCACTGTTAGAAGTTCACAGTAAGAACAGGGCAGGCTCCGGCATGTAGCGGTAACGAGCAGCAGGGGAACGGGTGGGAATTCCTGATTGCTTTTAGAGCTCTCATTAGTGAAGAAAATATCCTGCTGACCCACACTGCACTCCGCTGCAAACACATTACATCTAATCAGGCAAATCTCCTGCATGTGAAATTGAAATTAGGCAGCCCAGGGGACCACTTCACTTCAGGACGCCTCAGTTTTTATTTCGACTTATCTAATACAAAGAAACACAAAAGTAGTCAACTCCAGGCCTGCCTGACAGGCACCTCGAGCCGGCAATAGTGCGCCTGAAATGACCACATCAAACCCCTCCAAGGTTTTTCAGTACTATTGTATTTGACCTTTAATTAAAAAACACTTCTAGGCAACATCCAATTTTTGCTGCTCCCTTGAGTGGGTTTCCACTCTACAGGATTTGATGAATTTGAACCTTGTTTCATCCTTGCTGAAATTCTTCAAGGCATGAAAAGAACAGCATGTGGATCACATTTAGATACTTTTTGTTCTTGGTGCCAATTTACCATCGCTTGGCCCAGAAGAAATTCTTTAGAGGGCGATAAGGAAAAAAAGTCATAAAGCTTCCAGTCACCTGACTAGAATTCAATGTACAATAGCAGCATCTTCAGGACTACTCAGGGGTGTCCAGAATAAATTACTGTTGGTGGACCTCAGCACAACCACCACGACAGCTGCTGCCTCGTCAGCACCAAGTCAGGGCTACAGAAATCCCTCAAGTTAGGGCTACCTCTCAAAAATCATGAGGAAGAAGAGGCAACAAATACCAACAATGTATTCTCCACACATCCCAGTAGGAACTGATGATGATCAGCCCTTAGCTTTGTAAAGGAAAGTCCTAGGTCAACACCCTTGGAGGTGGCCCTCCAGAACCAAGCTAAGACACCTCTTTAAAGCAACAAAGGCAAAAACTGAGCTGCCAAGAAAGATATTTTGCAGAGAGAGAGGACTATTTTGCAGTGGAACCAACCCTGCACCTTCCCCACAAGCACTAATCCCCTCAACAAAAGCTGGAAGTAATAAAAAGCTATTCAGGATGCAGTCTGGAACAAATCTACCAGTGTTTTTTCAGACAGTTAAAATATCTGTCAAGCTAAAAGGACACCAAATACAGAGTGAAATCTGCTATGCATGCCTTTTACTTAAAAATACACCCAGGGCAAATGGTCAAACACACATGTATACGTGTGAGTGCCCTCCTCGCCCAAGAAGGAGTTGCTCCTCACAGGTACAGACCCACGTACAGCCTCTGCTGCCTTCAAGAGCAGTTGTATTTTTCTGGGCAGCCTTGAAAGCTACACTAGATTTCCTCAACACCCTTTCTGCCTGCACTGGAAAACCATGGCCCCTGAAAAACATATTTGTAACAGAGGCTAAGAAAATTTTAAAAGCTTAAAAGAATACTTACCATTGTAAATAAAATAGCCCTACAAGATTTGCTTTAGTTTTAAGTATGCAGGAATGAGAATGCCAAGGTTCAGCTTCCTGTGGAAGGCACTACAGCCATTTCCTGCCTCATCACATCATAATTAACATGCCAGGACAGCTGGACTTTATCAGAATTGTTTCATCAAAAAGCAACAACCTTTGAAGACTATGGCCTTTTGTTTCCATCAGCAAAGGCATAACCAGGCCAATTTCCATTGCTTATCCTTAATGATCACTGCTGTAATTTGTATGTAAATTATCAGTTAAATGGTTTTAGATCTGCAAAGCTCAAACCATGATTCAGGAAACACTTAAAGACGACTTCTCTTGAAAAGCAGCAACCAGGGACTCTTGTGAAGTGCTGGACTTCTCCAAGCTCTGCCTAACATAGGCAGGAGAAGGTGGTAAAGGGCATTCGACCATTATACACCACTGCCTGCCACATGGCACACTCAGGGCGGACTTGGACTACTCCTTGACTTCTCCTTCGCTTTTTAATCCATCTTGCAACAGTTTCTAAATTAGACATGGCCTTTGGGAAGCCACATAAAACTCAGAAGAGGAATACTGATGGGAAGGCTTAAAAGGCACTACAGAGGCAAGCTTCAGCGCTTTGCAAAAGCACCACACCAAGTCCCACCCCTAACTTCCATGCAGCTCCGATCTTGCCAAATCACAACCCTCCTTCAGCGATGTTGTATTAATCCAACTGAGTTACTACGATGCAACTTTCCATTGAAAACAGACCACTTGCAGGAACGCAGTGCCACAATCATTCTTCCCTTTCCAGCTTTTCCTGTCGAGCGCTCGGACAGTGGGAGGAAGGCTGAGCTGCTCCCTGTGCCCATCTGCAGCTTGTGGGCACCTCGTAAAGAGCAACCTCATGAGGACTTGCTCGGGCAGCGCCCTGCTCAGGAGCAATCCATCTTCTGGCAGCTTCCTCCCTTCTACACCGCAAGAGTTTGCGCTCTCCCCACCATCAGAGATGTTTGAACGTTCACGCTCTAGAGGCGTCTTTCATTTTGAGCAGGGAAAGTGTGACTGACCCCTGCTAAAAGTACACACCCCATCCCTGGCAGACGGAAATTGTCAATGGCCTTTCACCAGCTCCTGAATCAAGATTGATTAACAGCAGCTTAAAATGATAGCTCATATTACAAGAACATCACTAGCACTACAGAACACACCACTGGGTAGCTCTCCCTGTTGCATGGAAGGGCAGGAATCATTACCACAACCTTACAGAGCACAGTTGCCTTGAGATCAGGCCCGTTTCTTTTTTCTCACTATATGTGCTTCCAAAATCCATTTGTGCACAGGGTGAATCTCCAAAGCCGTCTGCTGGGATTAGAAGCACAATTGACTTGGCTAATAGACCAGAAATACTGCAAGCCCTTTTTCTGACCAACACCAACAAAGCCCTAAGGTGATAATGGACACGTGGATGTTTCCTAAAAGAACTTCAACCCATGAGTCCTTTTCAAGGGAATGCTAACCTTGCCTGGGTTGGTGGGTTTTGCCTAGACAATGTCTTTTAAAAGCAGTGTCCCTTTTCCAAACTCGCCAATTATCTCTGCCACCACATTCCTTTGTCAGAGCAGCCTCCAGCTGCTTAATCTCAGCCACTTCAAGCTACACCTGTGAATCAGAGTGGGTTAATCACACTAACAGATGGCAGGGGCCAAACGGGCAGCTAAGAACTTCTATCATTTTAAATAGCATCTAATGTTTCACAGCTTCAGACCGGGGCAGTCGTATATGACAGTAACCAACTAGGGGAGCTGAAATCAGGCTTGTACTTTATTATCATCTGAACAAGTGTTTTGAGCATACAGTGCAGCTGCCAATTACTAATCAGGCAGAGGAGCAAATACACTACCCCGTTACCGCGTTCAGGAACTAGCTGACATCTAGTCAGCAGAAACATGATTTCTGCGTGCTATTGACTTTACAAAGCACGAGCGATAACAAACTACCAGTCACTGAGGGGATTTTGCAACAGTGCACAGGGGCATAAAGAACCAATATGAACTTCACTTCTTTTTTCCTAGCGATTGCTCTATTTAGAGCCTATTAATAGCTTTCCAAATTCTCTAAAGGGACTGAAGTTTAACGTTCAGATAGGTTTAAGACTCTTTTAGCCCATTTTCATCATGAATAAGTAACAAAACGTGGGTTTAGTGCTGGATTGCTTCCTTTGTGACAAACCTTGAGGTCCTTTGCAGACAAAAACTTCATTGTCTCCAAATTCATTCTCCCCAGGGAGATTTCTGCCGAGATTAAGGATTGAAGGATTTGCTTCATTACAACTTAATTTTATTTTTAAAGTTTCCATACTACCTTTTAACAAAGTGAGCTGGATCTTTGTTTCTTCTGTTCAATTTCAGCTCAGGTTCAGGGAAAATTAGTTCATCTGGGAAAGTCTAGACCAGACAAAGACTGAACTTCAATTTAGGAAGAAAGGAAACTGCAGAAAAGCGAGCGAGAAGGAAGAAAGAAAGTACAGACCAGTAAAGCATGTTTAGAAGAATATTAGTTTATTTTTCTTTTTCTTTTCCAAGTAATGAACTATGTGAAACAGAAAATGGAAAAGGACAAAGATATCACTATTTGACAGCCCAAGCACAATCAAGAGGCTCTGAAGGCAGGAGCACGAAAGACGGGACATTATTTTCCACGTGGATCTTGCTAGTGACTTCTGGCAGTTCGCTGTTACTTACTCATCTGGTTGCTGTCATTCACAAAGTCCTCGGACCCATCATTGTCGTCTTCATCATCCCCAGAGGAAAGAGCATCTGCACATTAAAAATAATCAAGTCTTTAAACCAGCCTATTTTACAGACAGCTAAACCAACATGCTACAACTTAGATCATCTATTAAGGAGAACAGAGATTATGTTAGTTGTGCAGAAGCTACAGAAAAAGAAAATCCAGCCACAAAATGGGTGCTATTCTTCTAAAATTCTAACAAAACTAGTTAATAATCATAAAGTTTGCAAAGGGAGCTTGCTAACTCAAAAAAAAAAAATCTTTTTCCACTTACAATTTTTATTTTTTTTAAAGACATTCAGTTGAGCACAACTGTGTGTCTCAAGAACAATTTATCTGTAAAATTAAAGGTTGTAGGACACCTTTTCTGATGCGGGGGGGGAAATACTTGTGTCCATTCTACTGGCTTTATCGTCAACACACTGACTCTGTATAATTTAATCCTGTCATAGTGGCATAAAACAGAGGGCTACTCAGCAGCTGTTAATCACTATAGAACCCGTGACATAAAAGGAGTATATACAAACTGAGTCCATTTCATGGTCAGGACAAAGGGGAAAATACCTGAAATAACTACAGAACTCAGCTCAACTCACTGTGCCTGAGCGGGCTGTTTCACGTTACATCGTAATGTGTCTTTATTTCACTTTTTACAGCTTCTACATGCAAAAACCTATGTTTAACTCACTCACCTGTAACATTTACAATGAAGTACAGGGTATCACTGTCTAGGGTCCTAACAGCAGTGCAAGCATAGAGGCCCGAATCTCTGGGTGTAGCATCCTTAATTTGCAAGTACTCCCCAATAATCACTGTCCTATTGTCAGGCCCCAAAGGGACCCCATCTTTAGTCCAACTGATCATGACGGCGTCTTTCAATTGACAGCGCAACTCAAGCAGTTCTCCTGGAAGTGCTGAATATACATCTGGCTGAGAGATTTGGTATTTGGTTGGCGGCTCTGCGAAGGTGGAAGGAAAGGAGGAAAAAAAGAAGAGAGAGAAGGGAAAGAAGAGAATTTCCAACAAAAGTCAGTGAAGGCCCTTTTCATCCACAGAAATCAAGTTACGTTCAATAAAAAAGTTGCATCCACATTAGCCCAGCAATCTGTCTCGTAAAACTGAACCATATGCAGGCATGGGGCAGGCTTCATTTTCAAGAAGTTAACCACAAACTAAGCTCTTTCCCTTTTGATCAGGGTCTTGGCACGTGCCTTGTCCCCACTGCCATGCCGAGGCACAACCCTTCTCGCTGGTCACAGCGAGCCGACGCTGGGTACATGAGTGCTGCTGAACCCGAGGGCTTCAAAGAATTTGGAGGTGCCAGGAGAAGTTCAACAAGCAAACTCAGTTTTATATCTTAGCATTTGCGTCTATGACTCAAATGAATATTTGTCTTTCCCTATCTCATTTTGTAAGTTGCTTTTTAAAAAAAGAAAAAAAAAAACAAACAAACCCTGAAGAGAGCTGTGTTGGAAGAAAAGGATGGCCAAAAAGCCCTTCACTAGCTAAGCTAATAAACATGAGTTCCTACACACAGCATATGTGATGTCCTTTATTTTTTCTTCCTGCACCCTTCCCAAAGTCTCTACACATTTGCCTTCCAAACTGCCAACTCTGGTCTCTGTGACAGTAACTTTTTCCTTTAATTTTTTCACTTCCTTTCTTATTTCACAGCCTGAAATACAGCAGAAATTCAGGAACACAAACAAAGCTTTCAAAGTCATGGTGGACACAAATTCAGAATGAAATGGCTCATCCATCAGGCCCCGTCTGCAACCATATAATGAGAAGAATGTCAAATTCTTCTTCCCCCCAAAAAAAAACCTTGGAAAACTACATCTGCCAGTAGTTACCAGGGCTTTGTTGTCCCTTTCCAAGGCCAGCTCTACGCAGGGTGAAGAAAACCGCAGCCCCCGGCACTTGGGACCATCTCCACAGGGACAGTGTGGCACAGGGCAGAGGGACCCCCCACGCCACACCTGTGCCAGACATAGGGAGTGCTTGTGTAACTGGTTTCTCCCTACAACCACAGTATCCCTCTCCCACAAGCCTCCCGGCCTTGCCAAGGCCGGCATGGAAGGTAAATAAGGGAAAGCAGTATGAAGGCATCTCCTGTTTGAGCACGAGGAGGGGTCACGTCGCGGGGACAGCTGCTCCCCGGCACACATCCTTCCCCACGCAGATGCCAGCTGTGCACCACCGCGTGCATATACAAGTAAAACACACACCTCTTCTTGTTTGCTTGGGAGTCTGTGGGAATATTAAAACAGGTGATTCGTTAGTGTCCACCCTTGCTTCTAAGAATACGGAAACCCCGAAACTTGTCTTCCTCATCCTTGGGACACAGTGTTGTCATCCCTCATATCACACCTCCTAGAACAAGCATCACATCTGAGCTAGCCTGCGGACGGGAGTTTGGAAACGCTGAAGCTCTGTTAGTTTAGTTGTAGGTGGTCCTGCGAGAAGCAGGGAGTTGGACTCGATGATCCTTACCGGTCCCTTCCAACTTGAGGTATTCTGTGATTCTGAGTACCAGAAGGGGTGACCACAGTGGGACACTCCTGCATTTAAATATCGGGTTATACTGACGCACTGGAAAATCGTGTGCCGAATTCCTCCTCCTGGAATCATGTCATTTCAGGGAGTTCAGTGGGAGTTTGCCCAAAGCACAGGGAGAACAGATCCAGGGATGTGCCCTTGCAAAGCAAGCAAAGCTTCTCCTGGCTTTTTCCCTATGGGAAACAGGGGTTTTCTCAAAAAACAGACACATGCATCACACCACGATGGTGACCAGGAGAACTACATAAAACCATCTAAACAAGACCAATTATGGAGACTGTAAAGATTCTTGGATTTAGATTTTATAACAAGGTCTCTAAACTTTCTGGCATGCAAAGTTCCATCTCAAAGTCTAGGATAAGTTACAGCACAGCTTTATACTCCTTATAAACTAATTCAGTCTCGCTGATGCAGTCACGAATCTACAGATCTGCAATGCAGGTGTTTCACTGAGTTTCACTATGCTGTTTGAAATTTAATTTCCAGAAGCAGCATGGGCTCCTTTCTACATGTATTTTGTAACAGTAATGAGTATATTTGAGTCTGCCTGAGATTTTTTTTTAGTTCAGATTGCATTGTCGAATTAAAAAAAAAAAAATAAAAAATTAAAAAGTAAATTAGCTAGCTGGCTTCAGTTATTTTGAAGTTTAAGACTTCTTTGTAACACTCTACCTGCAAAGAAAATTTCTTTTACAGAGTTTACACTGTGCCAACAATGTACAGGAGTCTTCAAAAAAGTATTTTGTTTAAACTTTTTAAAAGCCACTGTGGGTGAAGATAACTTAGCCCTCCTTTAGGTGCATTAGAGGCTTTCCTTGAGGAGCTCCAGAAAACTTGTGGGATAGTCACACAGGCTGCAGAGTCCTCCTAGGCAGATCGGTTCCTGGCATGCCATTACAAGGAAAATAATTTTCTACCTCTCATCTTTGATTTCATCCCTTTTTACACTGTTATCCCCAAATTCACATCAAGTCTTTCAACGCAAATCCAAATCCAAACTCAAGAGCAGTATTTTTTTTTTTTTCAAAATTACAAAAAAAAAAAAAAAAAATCCATTCACAAGGGAAATTACCAGTATACTGAAGAAAAACAAGTTTCAAATAAGTAATAGCATTTGGTAAATATTATCCTCCTCCATTTCTTTCTCTCTAGAGTATCAGGGAGGATACAGCACAAAGTGTTGTCATGAAATAATGAAGTCATGTTTGGAAATAGTGAGTTATTTCAGGTAAGCCTTTGTGTTGCCAAACTAGAATGTAGCAGCACTTAAGACTGTCACTTTTTATAATGTTTGCCTATAAACTTTTTCCAGTGTGGGTTTGAAATGGTGCCCAAAAGCAAACAGAGAACAGGTGGGATTCTGAGGCATGAGTCCACCCAACAGCTTCACTGCAAAAATCAACCAGTTCAAACTGTTAAAAATTCCCAGCAGCACATAAACAACCTATGCTTGCAAAGTTAACTCTCTCTCCAGGACACTGCACTACACCGCTCTGAAATTTAGGGAACAAATTTTGAACTCACGTGCACGCTCTACAATCAAATTGATGGTTCCCCTGAGGCTGACACCAGGATTATTTCTCTGTTTACACATCTTTGAGGGCACTGGAGAAATAACGCTGCAAGTTTGTCCAGCCCCGACTTGTACCCATCCTCCGGTGTTTCCAGCAGCATCCTCCTAAATTTTCCCTTAGTGAAAACAGATCGAAAGAGGAGGAGATAGCCCTGCAGCACCAAACAAGGCTTGATGGTCTGGTACCACATCCACGCTCCTCCAGCCCTGTCTGAAGCTCTGCCTTGAAATTGTGTGTCTCAGTTGCCACCATAAGCCTGGAAATCCCTTTGCTGGGCGAGCTCTGCACAGCTCCAGGAAGGCGGTGAGGGACTGATTCCTTTCTAAGCAGGTTCTCCTGCAAATCCCATAATTGTGGCATTAGTTCTTCCTGCAAAGGTGCATCACCTAATGCAAACAACACCTGTCTATCACCCCTTAAAATCCAAACAACCAACAAAGGCATGTGTAAAATTTCTGGCAGTGTTCTCAAACATGGGGGGGACAAGGGAGGGCACGCAGCTTCTGCTATTGTCTGCTCTCAGCTACATCCTTGTTTGCAATAGTGGCGCACACAAAGTATTTCAACTTCATAGGTGGAGCTATCGAACAATACCGCCATGGAAAACCAAGCTGCTGTTAAATAAACAGGCAAGAACTTTTTCTTCGCCTGCTCGTACAGTCTCGCAGCGTGGTTTATACCATCCAGCCATCAAATGGAGTAAAGACTGTTTATATAAAAGCCATGATCACAATAGAAGACTGGGGACATTTGGAATGCTCCGTTGCAGATTATGAGATACGCAATTATATTCCCAATCATGTTTCTGTTCAAGGTTCGGTCACTGAAACGAGAGATTTATATTTCCTTAGGTTTTAAATTATTATTATTTGTCTCCATTTATTAAAATGTTAACAAAGAGCTGCTTATCTTAAGGCTCAAGGCATTTAGTTACTTAGTTACAGAGCCAAATAATTAAACAATCAGCTAATAGCTAACCCCAGCAAAGATTCTCACACAACTCTCCAGAACACAAAAGCCTCAGACCCCATCAAGCCACTTTCCCTTCAAAAGCCTTTAGTAAATAACTAAACACTCACCACAGCGTGCCCAGAAGGGTCAACAGACCTGACCTGTCAAGGATCCAAGAGGTTCACTGCAGAATTGAACGTCCCCACGGGGAACACCAGGCTGCCAACCACCTCCACTCTTCCCACTTCTCCCACCCCTTCTGTTTTTTTCCTGACACTGAGGAAGATCCAGCAAGACCACACTGGGTGAGCAACGTGGAACAGGAACGTTGAGCTATGCCTGAATTGGAAGAGCCATGGGCCTCATGATTTTGACCCAAACCCAAGCCTTTACACTCTTCTCCAGGAGACTGTCTCTACCGGATCAGGAAGCCCAATATCCTCAGTCAGGTTTGGAACCTTTCCTCCCATCTCCCTTGTACAAGTTGACAGACTTCTCCCTCAATTTAAGTTGGCAGGCTAATATCAAGCCTTTTCTGAGAGGATGATGGAGGGTAAGGTCAGCCTACAAAAGAAACGGCTACCAGTTTAAAAGTGCAAAGAGTCATTCCTAGCCATGGTGACTATCTCCTGTGAACTAACAGCAAAGCAAAGCCACAAAGGCTAAGCACGGCTCCTTATACAACAGGGGACAAAACAGCGTTTGCAGTTCATCCATCTGCTTCTCCAAAGTCACTGGGCTCCTGCTGTCTCATTTGTACGGCGTTTCCGTCAGCTAGCTGCCAGCTCTGCCTCCGCCAGGCATAATCAGGAAGTCTCTGTTCTGATAAAATACTTTCCTTTCCAAGTTACTAAACTTCCTTCTAGAATTTTAAAACACAGAAAAAAAAAAATTAAGAAATCCTTTGTCACCGTGAACAACACCCCAAAAAGTAGGAATCATTCCTCCACCCAGTGAATAAAACCATTACTTGTTCAAATCTGACAAAACAGATCTAGGTCTTGTAGAAAAACTTCAAACTGCACCAGAGAGCAGGAAATATTATGTTATAGTTACAAAGATAATAAACGTGGCTGACTCTAAGGCTCCACTTGTTCCTTTAAAACGACCTCCTGGGCTGCTCTCTTTGGAAGCACAGTGACTGCCACAAAATGTTAACTGCCAGACTCTCCAAAATAAATTGAGATATTTTTTTCCTGGCATCTTCTTTAACCCTGTTAGCCTTATTCTATAAGGACTTAGTCATCTGATGGGTACAAGAGATTAAATCAGATTTTAAAAAAAAAAAAAAAAAAGTATCTGAGGAACAGGAAGAACTCCTTTGCCCTGGAAGTGAACATTAGCAAAATGAAGTAAGTGTTGCCACATAACATGTCTGATACTCTAGCAAGCGTAAAGCTTCCAGCCACGCTGACCTGCTACAGCAAGCACCTCCAGCACCATGTCAATTCCTATTTAGTGTTACATATACCAAGATCATAAAAAAAAGTTAATCTCCTCCAATTGAAATACTTGCCAATGTCACCACGGGTAAGGGAAAATATTACACTGCACTAAGTTGTTTTCCTAAGCTTTGAAGACTTAGAAAAATAAATAATTCTGGAGAGCAGCAGAGAGTCTCACCATTGGCAGCACCCTCTGGCCAAGAGGAAAGTTCTGCATGTGCACCTAAAAGCTATCCCGACATGATTCCATCTGTCTGCCTCGTGTAAGGCTCTTCAGCAGATGAGCAATCATGGAACCGCAACTCCTCAAGGTAACGATGCCCAAGCAGGGTACATGAAGTGCATGAACCATGTCAGAACGGTTTTGATGGCTGCAGAGGAGTTGGGTTGATGTGTTTCACCCCATGGTTAAAGGAAGACAACGCCTTCCCAAAATGAAAAAAAATAATAATTGTACTTGTCTAGGCTTCATGAAGAGATTAAAAATTCCTACAACTTGTAGCCTGCTTGCTCCTACCTGTCTTTATAGTTGTGATTGTTGAGTTACGGCTGCATAACCATGCAACATGCATCAAAAATGCCAAGTATCACATGCTCATGGGCTTGGCTGTGTGCTTTATGCTTCTGGAAGCCAAGCCAGGGAAGACTCAGAGCATGCCAAGTGCAAAGTAAACAGCAGAGAGACCAGCGAGGCCACCTCCTGCTGCTGGGAACTGCCCTGCAATTTCTTCCTGTTTGTCCCCATTTTTTTCACCGTCTGCTCCTTACAGGATGAAGACTTTTTATCCAACAGTCACCATAGGATTTATCTCCAGACACGGGAGAGAACAAGAAACAGCAAAGCATCAGCATGTCTTCTGCACAAAGACTTGGTAACCAGGGAGGGAGAAAACACCCCGAACCTCAAGCAGTCACACAAAACCCCCTAAAATTATTGTGCTGCCTTTTATAATTTCAATCAGTATGATGAGAAGCTACAGGCCATCTTCAAGATTTGAACTTTTGATTCCAGGCACCAAGTCTTGACCATTTCTGTTCAAGTCACAAGCTCCGTCAGCCGCCTGAAGTAACAGAGTGACAGTCTCTGTGCTCAGTGTACTGGGGAGCACAATGCAAACCTAACGCACGTGTAACGTAATCTCAAAAATAATTAACTACTCTTCAAACTCATTACAGAAAAGTCTTCTCATGTAATCTATTCTACAATACAAGGGGGAAATGGATCACCTTTTGCCAGAACCTCAAATTAAAAGCTAGGAAAAAAAATTAACCTTGGCTCTAAAAAGCGGTATCCAAGTCTAGGTTCAGCTTCTCATTCTTTCTACTTTCAGCAACAGTAGAAGATCAAATCTTCCTGACCTTATTCTACACGTAACCAAGTGGCAGAGCAATTAACCAACTCCCATTGTCCAACTTCGCATTAAAGTCTGATTGGGAAAGGCTCCACCTAAGATACGCAGCCTTGGGAAAAGGCATGAGCATGTATATTCAGTTGCAAAGGGTTCTTCTTGTTTTTAATATTTTCTTGCATCTATTCCAACCTGTAACTTTTTTCAGGTTCTTTACTTGCATTTCAAAAGCAACATGAAAACATAACAGAACGTAGCATAAATCCAAACACAAAACCACAACCTTTTTCTTCCAGGTTTGCTGAAGGCCATGCTCGAGACTATCACTATTCAACATGCAAAAAGAAATAAATTACAACTGTGAGGTTAAAAATTGCACAATTTCATGTCTGAGTGTTAGTTCTGCATGCAGAGAACATCTATTCAGATTCCCCATAAGCAAGTCAGCAGTTGTTTCTTTTGTACGCGGTCCCATTTTTACTTGACTATACAAACCCTCTTAATTTTAGCAGCTCATCTGGAAGTCTCATCTTGCCTGTTGCCCCATGATTCATCTTCCCCCACTTCCTAAAGGGGGATTTGAAAAAAAAAGTCCCGGGAAACAATATCCCCAAAAACATCCCCTCAGTACTTTTCAAAAGTCCTATTCACAACGCATATAAACATAGGATATTCTCCAAATACTTCAAAGCATCAAAACGCACCAGGCTTGTTTAGTCACAAGATACCAGGGCTAATTTAATTCCAGCTCCACACAGCAAAAAAGTCACCAGTGGTACCTGGGGACAAGCAAGGCACAGTAGAACAAGCCCTGAAGTTAAAAGCAAGGCTGGCTACCTGCGCCTCCAGGTGGCCCATGACCATTTGCACAACAAGGGTTATTTTTATTTTTCACTTGCAGACACCTCCGTCACTCCTCACTGTAGCCGCGGCTCCCAGGCACTTTGCCATGCTAATGGAAGATGGTTCAAATGCTTCTGAATTGTGAGGAGAAGGGTTATTACCGAGCGGTGGTGCGCTGCAGATTTATGACAGAGCCTCCACGTTAGTCCCGCGCGTCTGACATACCTGTGCTCCCCTGGTGAGTAAACAACATCAGATAATCCGAGTACTCCAACACTGTAATATCTAACCAGGATTACTTTTCACGATTAAACAGTGTTTAATAGAACCAAGCTCAAGAACGCCTCAAAACTTAAGAGGCGGTTGGGTGGCATTCAGAATTACAAGTCATATTATTTTCCTTGAGACAAATTAAATGTCACAGCATGGAGACACTGAACAGGGCACTTCACAAGCTGTCAAAGCCCGTCCTGCCCGAGCACGCTCGGCCCTTGCTGCCCAGCGGCTCACCCGCACCCCTGCATGCCCACACAGGCCTCCCAAAAAGACAATTGTGACCCTCACCTCCTTTTTCTGCACCACAACTTTTTATTATGTCCAAAACTTAAGTTCTGATCTGGTCAAGTTCTGCTCCATCCAACTGCTATCAAACCTCCTACAGACCCATCCTGGTCAGCGCAGGTGGGTAAAGCGAGCCCAACCGCAACACCCAACTCCAAACCCCACTTGGAAACTGCCACAACCCCCTGGGAGAAAGCCTGAGGTGGTAACTACCATGTCACAAAACTCTTTTCAAAATAGAAACTCACTAAAAGCTAGGAGAAAAAAAAAAGAAAAAAAATACAGCCAAAATATTATTTTCTCCTCCCCAAGCAGCTTCTCATCCTCATTTTTCTCCCTTCCAGTCCCCCAGCACATCGCCCTTCCCAGTAAACCCTCACAAATGCAAGCTGTTTCCTTGGTATAAAGGAATTTTCCCCTCCTCTCAGTTTCTGTGGCTTTGCTACTGTAAGGCGCTCTGCGAGGCTGCTCCACGTCGGTTCACGTCCCAAACCCATGAGCCAGTTCTTTTGCGGGGGAGGAAAAGCAATAATTACACACAACTTGCAGCGACATGCGAGGACAGGAATGAAAGTAGGTCAGATCTCAACTCCTCAGCTTCACCGAGGTTCACCAAACGCTTTCACTTAGTCATTTGAAAAAAAAAATACAATTAAAATAATAATAGCACGGCAAGTGAAGGAAGCGGCAGGGTAGAACTCAGCTAGCTAGCACTGGTTTTGCCTTTCTGGCCCTCTTTGATCCGGATAATGTCATTTGTGTGGCGACAAGCAGCAAAAAGAGCTGAATCAGCAGAAAGCAAAGCCCATGAGATGCTTCTTTGTACCAGGTGCTAACTACTCCGACACTCAGGAGAACCAAATTCCTAAAAAAAAAAAAAAAAGGGCTCTTTTTCAAAAAAAAAAACCCAGCAGTGATAATTAAGAGATAAAAAAGGATATTCTGGAGATGTATATAACCTATAAACAAGTTATAGATTGTTTTTAAGAGTTTTAAAAAATAATCTACATAAATATTTACCCCTCTTACAGAATATCTAATTTGGCAACTGTCCTGGCCAAGAGGCGCAGGCCCCAAGCAGTCAATGCCAACTCAGTTTCGCTGACGCTCCTTGCTCCGATTGAAACCCGAAAGGCCAAACTTCCAGAACAGCTCGGCGCTCCCAGTGTGCGTTTCGTAATTATAACAGGAGCCGTTGGCTGCCGCACTCTCGAAAATCTGGTCTTTATTTAAGATTTGTCTGGATTCAAAGTTGCTCCAACTTCTTTTTCAATCAGCCTAAAAGCCAGTTTAGTCCCTGGTACTACAACACAGCATCTCTGATTATGGGAGCAAATCCCTCAAAAAAAAAAAAAAAAAAAAAAAAAAAAAAAAAAAAAAAAAAAAAAAAAAAAAAAAAAAGCTACAGACACACAGAATGATGTGCTGAACCTAAATTCAAAGGCTTGAATTTCAAATTGGTTCCCAAACTGCTGTAAGGATAATTTTACTCTGGCAGGCTCAATGCTAAATCAAGTATTGCCCCATTTCCCACAGCCACCACAAACCCCAGTGGGTGCATCCTGCCCAGCTCCGCAGAGGATGCTCCCACCGAAGCGGCTGCGATGGAGGAGCACAGCATGTCCACCCTGCAACCCGGGAACCAAACCCTCAGTCACACCGGCGCAAAACTCCAGACTCTTCATTGTCTCAGACATGTTTTGGGTTTCTGATGTCTTTTCAGCATGAATTTTGCACTTCTTTAACTACAGTGAAATAAGTTTTCTCTCCTCGTTAAACCAGGTGCACTATTACAAATAGACAAGATATAACTTGCCTAAGTGGGTGATGGTTCTTTCAAAAACACGGATTTATATTGCTGAGGAGTGCTGCTTCAAAGAAAGTCTCTGCTTTCACTCTAAAGCTTCAACCTTGAGGACTTACAAATCTGACCCTTCTAGTAAGGAATTTTTCTCTATTAACGACAGAAAAAGGGACAGTTAAGTATTTTTCTCACACTGCCATCTGTTCCTAAATTAAATATTCATTCCAAGAAAGCACTAATCTTTGAATGTATTTGTACAAAGGCATTTCTACTCAAGCTGGGAAGCTGGATATAGAAATACATTCATTAAAAGCCATGCTATGGTTATTATTAAAGCACCACAATAGTCCATCGTCTCATGCGTACACAACCTTGCATAACTGGACATGTCAGCATTTTCATTGTAAATTCTGCTTTCAAAGGTTTGTAACTTGCCTGTAAAAAAAGTTACTATAGCCTGAAATTTGCTGCAAGTTCTCTGCCAAGGAAGAATTATTTTAAGGTTAGAAAACTATGCATCCACTGGAGTTGATGGCCAGTT
>WHYT01017367.1:312154-329528 GCA_009806455.1 Tetrax tetrax | reverse complement strand
GGGGGGGGGGGGGGGGGGGAGATCAATTCTGTCATCATATTTAGGCTTCAAGAGATCTCAGTGGGCCCAGGGAGCCTTTCAGAGCGGTTAGGCTGCTGAATGAGGGCATAATCTCTTTACAGTTTTTTCCTCCTCCTCTCAAAGTGGCTGGGATCTTTTCTGTGAGCCCTCCTGCACGTGAATGGGGTGGCTAATAAGCCTATTAATGAGGTTCCACAGCGGAGTGTGAATAGGTAAATAAGCCCCAATCTGTTGAGGTTCAGGAGCAAGGGCAGTAAAGCCATCATGAACTAAAGGTGACAGTTTGAACTGAAATAGGAACAACAGCTCCAGGTTTCGAGGGAAAGAAAAGACAGACAAGGCGCACATTCAGGCTCCTTCTACCCCCTACCGAGTCCTATTTTCTTTCCCATTCTTCCTCTTTTATAAAATGTCTTGAGTAGTCACCCATTTTTTCAAAAGCTCTTGAGATGTCCTTTTTCATCCTGGCAATGATACATCAATAGGGAGGAAGGAAAATGAGGACACCAATGCTCCTTTGCACCGCAAAGTTTCAAAAGCGGGAGCGGCGCTGTCCCCCCCTCGCCTGTGGAAGCGGAGGAGGAGGAGAAAGCAAGTTAAATTGAATCTTTCAGCCCTGCCAGTTCTTTGTCACTGCTGTCAGCTGGACCCTGGTCCCCCCTCTGCCCTGGGATACAGTTAATGTTCAACAGGGACCCGGAGCGAGCGAGGGGCTCCAGCTGCGGCGAAGGCACAGCTGGGCTCGGCCAAATCTCCGCTGCGGAGCGGGCAGAGGCGAGGAGATGAACTCGTTTCCACCCGGCATCTCTTTTACCTGGCTGGGAGAGGTAGAGATGGGCCTGACTTCAGGCTGCCCCTGGGCTGGATCCGCAAGAGCCCCACTCTTTTAGGGATGGAGACAGAAAGTTAAGGAGAAGACAAAGAGCTTGTGTCTATGGAGGGATGAGGTGAGACAGACAACCAATGCCTTCGAGTGATGTGGGAAAAGTCACCTTAGAAAAAAGCATTACACAGAGCTGCTGAGCGTTTCTCAGTTCTAATCCTTACAGAGTCACTGACATTTCTTTTGAGTGCTGGAGACAGGGCTCCACAGAAGCCAGCTCCTCCGCCGGAGCCAAGCAAGGAGCGGGCCCCAGCGCCATCGCAGACAGATGGCGAGGGAGGCCGCGGGTACCGGAGGGAAGCAAATTCTCCAATACTGGTCTGTTCTCCAGGTGTTGGACCTGCTAACCCGGCACATTTCCATCTATCTGATGAAAGTAGGAATATGATACAGAAAATTAATTACATTTTTAAAAATAAAAAGAAAACCCACACAAAGTTTTAGAGAACCATGGGGAGAGATCCTCTAGATCCTAATTCAGCCGCGCACATTGCCGAGGGTTTGGCTTCTCTACGAAGACAATGGGAGGCAACATTTCTTCCCTGTTATTCAAGCTCTCCTGTCCAAAATTTTTGCTTGACCATGCTAGATACTATTAAATACTTGTCCAAGATTTATTTTTTTTAAAAAAGTTCTTCTGAAGCTAAGTGCCTAAAGCCAAACTCTGGCAGCTAAAATGTTTACCTGGTTTCCAAAGTATTTATGGCTCCCTTTCCCGGCAGCTTTCATCTTTTTCTCTCAGGATGCCAAAGAAGAAAATCATAGGAACCCACTTCTGAAAAATTTTGTCTCAATTTTCATCTTTTCTTTTCAAAGACAGGCAAAGTTGCTCTATATATTTGTCAGTGTTGTAGGGGAAAGTCATACCATATCCATATAAACATGAAACCTTTCTAACATAAAAACTGCTACTGAGAGACCTCAATCGCTAGTCCTCACCATGTAGTACTTCAAGATGCTGCTGAACTGAAAAATTGAGATAAGAATTTTTTTATTTCAATGCCAGTAGATACAATAATTATCCACAAAAGTGTAAAGCAAATGGGATACCAAGTTCTCTTGCAGTAAAATGTATATGGGAAGGGGAAGGCTGCAGTTCCCAGCCCATAAAGGGATAATTTTACTGGGTGTTTACCAGAAAAAAAAAAAACCTCATTTTGGTTAAGCTACAGAATGTGGCAAGTTAATTACTTTTACCTATCAAATTTTGATATCTTTCTGCATTATGGACAGCAGAATCTTCTAAGAGGCACTTCTTCAGGCAGTAAGGCCAAACAGTTGGGAAAAAAAAAGAGATTATTTTCACTACGGTAGTGTCAATGTCTTGTAATGGCATTTCCAGGTCAATGTCTTGAAATGGCATTTCCAGTGTCAGCGCTCCCTCCAGACTGTTGTGCCTTGTAGCCATGTAACCGCTCTGGTACTCCTCTCATTTTTTGCCTCTCAAGGAGAAGATTCAAAAAATCTTTGTTGTTATTATGACACTGTTGCGAGATATATTCAAACAGGAAATGTGGTGTGTTATGAGCAGGGTATTACACTGGGACACCGGACATTTGATGCTTTCTGCCCCTCTGCATCGCCTTTCCTACACAGTCCTGGGAAAGGCGCTTAATTTGTCTGTGTCCAAGCTCTCCAGCTATGAAATGAGAATAATAGACGCTTCCTGTCTCCCACCCTTTATCCAGTTCATCTATTTAGATGGTAAGCTCCTCATCTCTGACCATGTTTTTATGCATGGCTTAGAACAATAGGACGCTGATCTCAGCTGGAACCTCCAGGCACTTCCATAATGCAAATATTGAATACTAAATAATCAAAATAAAAGAAAATCCTCAATTTATTATGTATTCTCTCGTAAAGAATTTGTCACACGCAGTCCTGGCAGAGCACCTCTGGCTCTTGGGGAATAGTGTCTTTTCTCAAAGAGTGGAAAAGCAGCCTCCATTGGAGAATATCTGTTAACAGCGAGCTCCCCTGAAGCAGGCCTCAGAGAAACCATGTGAATAAACCCCTTTTCAGCGCCGAACAGGCCACAGCAAGACAGAGCCAGACTTATAAAAATGAGAAGACAAAGGCTGCAAAGACAATTTGTCTTTCTGTTACAGATCTTGGATATATTTGGCCCACGCACTTCTTATTTCTGGTTCCAGTTGATCGCTACATGCTGGTTTGTTTTACTGAGGCCCTGTTGTCTAACTAGGCCAACTGGTGGCTGTGGTAGCTTCCCATGCAACGTTACATCAGATGGGATTTTTCTCTGGTGACGCCACAGGGTTCAGCAAGCGTGCTCTGACTTTCAGGCACAACCTCAGAGCCGAAGGTGTGAAGTCGGGCTTACACCCGGGTTCGTGTTACGGTTTAAACCCTGGAAAGGGCAGAAAACTATACGGCAGGGATCTGTTCTGTTCTTTTTGGGCAGGGTGCTGTGACCCAGCCGTCCCACACCACCGCATCCCCGCAGACCCCGTCTGCTCCCCACATCCTTCATTGCAGTGCCAAACTCCACGTCTCCGGTTCACTCTTTCAGGGGCCCAGACACAGTCACACTGTAGCAGCTAAAAAAAAAAAAAAAAGAAATAGACAGCATTTTTTACTTTCCACAACCCTGGGTAATGAAGCACTAAATGCCTGTGACTGTTTCCCTGCCTCATTCTTCTCATCCCTCAAACACCTTTAAGTCAGCATTCCCCAAACAGCCCATAGTCTTTCTTCTCTCCTCGTCCTTTGCACATAATTTTACTTCTCTATCTCCTGCCATAGGTTTCACAGGCATTTGCTCCTTCCTGTGTCTCTCTCTCCGTGAAAGCCATGTCTTTTACTGGCTCCAGTCCCCACTGTAAGGTGACCTCCTCCTCCTCCACTTTGCCAGGTGATTAAGGTACCCACAATTTCACTTGAGAAACTGGATTGCCTTGGAGAGAAGCCAGTGACCTGCCCAAGAAAGCCTCCGCGTAAACAGAGGTGCATCGAGGTTTAACAGCCCTCGTTTGTTAACTCTGTAGCTGTGTTCATGAGCTACAGTCCAAAAAATGGGATGAAAAGGTGATGGTCAGGCAGGTGAAGCCCAAACACAAATAGAGATTTGCTATTTGATACAGGCACACGGAGTTCCTTAAACAAAAGTCATAGAATCATTTAGGTTGGAAAAGACCTTTAAGATCATCAAATCCAACCATTAACCTAACACTGCCAAGTCCACCACTAAACCGTGTCCCTAAGCACCACATCTACAAGTCTTTTAAATACCTCCAAGGATGGTGATTCCACCGCCTCTCCAGGCAGCCCGTTCCAATGCTTGGTAAGTCTTCGGTTTTATCACAGAAAGGTTCCCTAAGTCACTGCACAGACCCAAACCATCCTCTTCCCCTGCTCACACAGACCCAGAAACACATTCATTCTTTTGTGTTTTGAAGGGAGGGCTACAGGGAAGCTCAGTTTGCATGAAATCTAGACTTGCATTACTGAATATTCACACACATAGCAATGAATATTCATATGTGCATGAATATACAGCAGTATTTCAGGGCTGCCTTTGATTTGGATGGCCAAGTTGATGTCCTAAAGATACTTTCCATCTCGTAAAGGATAGCAAAGGTCAAATCGGTGATTGCTGGATGAGAAAAACCCAATAACAATCGCGTGTCTCTTCTGATGTCAACTGAACAGAGAAACAGATACTGCCGGAGACTCCCAGGGCTGCTGAACGCCATGGGTCAGGAAATGTTTTACATTGTGGATAACAAGTAAGGAGGCCAGAAGCTTGATTACAGGGGAGACTTAGTTAAATATTCACTGGGATTCATTATGTGAAAACCACTAAAAAGGAACATGTTTCTACAGGAAGGGCAGGGCTGTTTTATTCTTGCTTCTGTTGTAAAATGCTACTGATAGCTGTGTACACCAGCTACTGTCCTCTAGTGGGAGGAATACAGCAGGTCTGCGTGGATGTGTAGAAATGCTTTTGCTGGTTGTTATGTTAGCTGGAGGTAGGGCTTCTCTAATTTGCCAAGGAGAGCCAACAGGACTTGATTATCTGACCACCTTGCATTTACTGAGCAGGTAACGTGAGTGTTTTGGGCAAAAGGAATGTAATAAACAAGGTTTATAAAGTCTTAGAGCTGTTGCTCATTCAATCCGAAATAATCATGAGCACGAAGACCCAGAGCAAGCTGCACAAAAGCTTGGAGACTGAGAAAACCACGCGGCGCTCGCAGTCGATCCCTGCCGTGGAAAGGTGATGGCTTGGTCCCAGATCACCCATCCCAGCCAGCATTCATTTGAGCAGATGCCGGTGAAGCCAGCACTTTGCTTATCCCACCTTACAGCGTGCGCTTTCCCCTTGGCTGCGAAGTGTTGAGTGAGCACCGAGAGCTCGGGGACCTCGCTCGGCGCTGTCTTCCAGCTGGCTGTGCACGACAAGACAGAGTGCTTCCTGGCCCCGACCCTCGGCTCTTTGGGAAGATCAGGTCCTAAGAATATAAACAGAGGCAAAAAAGAAAAAAAAAGAAAAAAAGGCAAAACATCCCAGCAGATCCCCCACGATGCTTCCTGTGAGGAAGCGGCGTGTGCGAGAGGACAGAGGTGGCCTGCCGTACTGGCACCCGTCCCTCGTCACCCTGGCTGGGGACCCGCAGACCCCGTCCCATGGTCGTCCCCACGGGTGGCTGCTTCGCAAGAGGTGGCCTCTTACAAGCCATCTCCTCTCCCCACCTCCCCGGTCTGGACGGGTCCCAAAATATCACACGTCCTTTGAAAAGAGCAGTGATGATGATCGGTGACAGATGATAAATCTCCCCAAAGAAGCTTTTTAAACAAAGCTCCCATTTTCAGTGGCATATTCAGCCTCACTACATGCAAATAAGAGCGATTCAGCAATGAATCTGAAAGCAGCAAGTTTCGTTTTCCCCACAGAGGACTAGAAAAGTGCAGGAAGGAGTCAGGAACTGGAGAAACGCTGAACCCACGGTTACGGAAAGCGTTAGCACTAATAAGAGCTTTTCACGGCACGCAAAGGGTGAAACATCGTGTTGGCCAGCGAGGTAGCTCTACGGTAAAAACACACAAGGCAATTCCTCTCCTGTACATTTTATTCCCTGAAGCCTTACATTCAGCAATCTACTTTCTGAGGGGAAAAAAAAAAAAAAAGGAATCGGCAGTCCCACCCCGCTCTGCGTGTAGCAACAGGCTCCCAATTAAATTCTGGAAAACAGAGAAGCTGAAACATTTTAAACAGAAACTACTGTGATCTCCAGCAAACAACCAAGAGGGAGCGGGAGGGGGAAAGCAAACGGTGAAAAACTGAGCTAAAAGTAAGGGAGCTGCTTTTGTAGTTGTGCTCTACAGGAAAAACATCATTTACAGGTAAGAAACAACGCAGTGTTTAACCCTGGCTCCACAAACAGGCAGTAGGAACTACAAGCAATCGATCTCCTCCATGGGGCCTGGGGGTCAGCGGGTCCCCTGGTTTGGGGAGAGACAGAAGAAGGGTCAAAAGGGAAAAGAAACTGAAGGAGGGAAGGAGGGTGCTGGTATACCAGTACACCTCAGTGTAAAATTTTTTTTCCTTATATCCAATCTGAATCTACTTCCCTCTATTTTAAAGCCATTACCCCTCATCCTATCACTACTGAAGAGTTTCTCCCCATCTTTCCTGCAGCCCCCTTTAGGCACTGGAAGGCCACTATCAGGTCTCCCTGGAGCCTCCTCTTCTCCAGGCTGAACAGCCCCAGCTCTCTCACAGGAGAGGTGCTCCAGCCCTCTGATCATCTTCGTGGCCCTCCTCTGGACCCTCTCCAACTGGTCCATGTCCTTCTTATGTTGGGGGCTCCAGAACTGGATGCAGTACTCCAGGTGGGGTCTCACCAGGGCAGAGTAGAGGGGCAGAATCACCTCCCTCGACCTGCTGGTCACCCTTCTTCTGATGCAGCCCAGGATGCGGTTGGCTTTCTGGGCTGCAAGTGCACATTGCCAGCTCACGTCCAGCTTTCCATCCACCAGCTCCAGGAACTGGTAAGACCAACAGCGTGCTACTTGCTGGAGAAGAGGCAGCAGCCTCCAGGCGCTGCAGACCTCTGCTCCTGGGGAGGCTGGGCTGCCTCTCCCTGCCAGGTCGGGTGGTCTGCTGGGGTGGGAGGTGAACTGCATTGACAGAGCAGTGAGGAGAAGCAGTTTGCAGCTGTTTGCGTGATACGTATCTTGCGAATAAATAAACCTCATCTCCAGCACTGCCACTCTCTAAACATCTATAGAGACGTGCTTTCCCTCAAAACATTCAGAAAATAAACAGAAAGAGTGCTGCTCAACAGAACCCTCCTCTAGCCAAAACCCAACGCTGTAAAAGTGTCACCTTTCAGCACAGTCAAAAGTCTCCTCAGCCCCCCAAATTTCTCTTCTTGAGGAATGCTCTGTCTCCATTTTCTGATACAGAAGCACCCCAGGGTCCACAGGTTAGAGGGGTTCCAAAACCTGATGTACATTTTTCCACATATAATGGGAGGCAGAAGGAGGTAAAGAATAGTTAAACGTAGCACAATTGAAAATTAGCTCAAAGTGCCGCAAGCTGCAATTCAGATGGATTACGAGATAACCTCAGTAGTCTCAAGAATGTAACAAGAACAGCCTTAAATCAACATAAATACTTGCTCAGCTATTTTTGTCTCAGGATTAATGTCAGACTTTTTTTTTCCTTCTGTCCCATGGCAGCAAAACCATTTTCCAGCATTTTTTAGGGAAGGCATTTGTGGTTACCAGGAAAGAGGGTGGGACTGGTGATGGCTGTAGGACCCTGAGGGCAGGAGCAGGGGTTCAGACACTCCTCCGCAGGGAAGAATTGATGTCAGTGGGTGCACCTGGGCAGCCATGGTTCTCCAAAACACCAGGATTTGCCGGAATTTGGTGGGGAGCCAGCCAGATGCCCCCTGCCACCTGCCCTTTGTTTCTGCCTGCTCGGTTGTACCAAAAGGCAGCTATGACCATTTTTAGTGCTTTTCTGAAGATTTTCTTTTTTTTTTGACCGTCTCATGGTCCATGCCCATAAGACACCATGATGTGTCCCACACCACATTCCCGCTCACGTTCAGCAGCACCTCAGGCCAAGTGACAACCTCAGGATGCAGCCCTTTATTCTGTGGTGAATTCAGGAGATTTATTGATACTCAGAAAAAAAAAAAAAAAAAAAGTCCCTAGGGAGGCACCTGTGGCCTCTAGGATAAATTTCTGCTTTACGGTCACCCGCAAGCTGCCCGGGAGACACACCCTCATTTGCCAGAGTGCAGATAAGCTCCCCAGGACTTCAAAGGGCTTGCTGAACCAGACCACAATGAATTTCTGCAGAAACGTAATGCACAGCATGTGTCTGAGGGGACGGGGAAGAGCTGGGGTGGTTTAGATTAGATAGCATTATTTGGCTGTTGAGGGGCTGGAGGAAGTGAAGGACACAGAATTGTCTTTTCAAGTTTAATACTTGACTTCAATTCACCCACGCTGCAGAGGGGCTTGCAGATAAGCAATGGAAATTATTTCTGCGTCAGGGTGAGGGCTGGGTATCGCTTTCGTACAGCTAATCTCCCCGAGATCGGTTTTCCATTGAGCTTATCGTTGTGCCGGGGGAAGGCTCGGTTGTACACGCTTGGTGATGCCTGCTCCCATCGACGTATTGTTGAGTGGAGCCTACTGCTAAGGAGCACCTGGGGGCCACATCTCCCTTTATTCATACCGTTAACAGCGATGGCACCGATGTTCTGGCAGGTTGTGCGTGATGAGGTCTTCATCACAGGGGAACCCACGTCCCCAGAGATCTCACACCTGAAACCCCCAGTGCCACCTGATGCCCATCCTTCCCATGCCAGCACCCCCCGCTAGTTAAAACATGGGTGGTTTACAACCTGCTGGACTAAAACCTGAAATAGGAAATCCCTTCATCAGAAGACCAGCAGAAAGAAGAAATATTTGTATGCCAATGAAACTTTCAGTCAATGTTAATGCATACAGAAAAAAAAACCTTCAGTTGATCTACAATCCTCTTTACAACTGGGGAAAAATGGTGCTACCTCTGTTGCTATCTGTGCTGGGGACACTGTAAACTCATTTGAGATGGGGCAGTCTCTCACACAGTGTTTGCAGTTGGCAATACCATCTAACATGTCAATGCTTAAGGTTTCTGTCCATTGCGTGTGTGCCTTGTCTACTAGAAGGTTAGTGATGGTCTTTCTTCATTGTTTGGTTCCAGCTCTGCCCCGTGAAGGAGTGCAAATACACAGGTTTTTACATATTTGTCTGGAGCTTATGCTGTGCTCTCTTTCTGTTAACAAGATGTTTGTTTCTTCTGTTTGAAGTCAATAAAATCTTTCAAGATTTAAACATAAGGATGAGTTTCTTCCTCCGGGGGAAGGTACACCCAAAGAGCCAGCCTATATTCAGTTTCTCCTTAGGTGGATATTCCCCTTTTGATACCAAGATTTGTTTTCCTTGAAAGAAATGTGCCAGACCACACCACCAACATGAAAAATCACTGTGAATTTGTCAGCAGAAATATTTGCTCTAGAGTAAGTACGAGCTTGAAGAGCAAAGCCAGAGTCAAGGCGAGGACACTGAAGATTAACTGTTTGTTCCATTAAATAATTTACTGGCCGAACAGCATGAAGCATTTTAAAATGCAGTGTGTGCCTCAGGCCAATAAAGAAACATCTGCCCAGCAAAGATTACCTACACGGAGTTCTCAATTGCTTGCTTTGAAATTCCTCATATAAATCTCACCGCCTGGCCTGTCTAGAGGGTATTCTTCCCCACTCAGCACATCGTCTCCTGGCGAGCCGCAACCTTCAAATGCCACCCTGCACGTCTCTGCTGCTGAAAGCCACGGAGGCAGAAGAACAGAGGAACTTTCCCAGCTGCCAGCCCTGAGCACCAACCAGGGATCACAGTAAAGGGAACTTCTGTAAGGAAAAATCTTCTGTCTGTTTATTTTCAGTAAACACAGGGAGAGAAACATAAGCAGTTTTCCCCAAGACACTTTTCAGTAAAGTGTTCTTGTTCCTTTAAAACTGAAAATACTTGACAGTAAATATGTTTTTTTCCCCAGCGTGTCATCTTCGAAATGAAAGCATGAATTTTTCTGTTCGTTTTAATAGCTACTGGGCAATAAACTCAAAAAAGTAATAAAAATTTGTGAAGATGCATTATACACAATGAAGAATTATTTAGCATTGGCAAAAAGATGGGTCCTGGCTTTAACGTGATAACAAATCAAAGAATAATTTTCTAGTATTTTATCCCTTGGACATTACCTGCTTTTCACAAGACCCTCACATGAAGTAGATTGGTAATGCGGTTCTCCTCTAGCCCTGCTCTGTTCACAGTAAAATAACAGGTTAAAGTAACCAGTGACATTTATTAGAATGATTTCCTAGAGCACAGGAGAGGGAGTCTGACGCATGTAGGGCTGTGGGAACACGGTCTGAGGGCTAACCAAACCAGCTGACCGAACACATTTAAATGTAAAATCAAGGGACATACTGAAATCACTGCACTGATTTCCCCAAAAAGCACTTTCTTGTTTACCTACTAATTCCAGAGTATTAAGAGAGGCCTCATTATTCACATACAACACAATTAAGCTTGGCATTCCCTGCGTACACTCATTCACCACTATCATTAGTGACAGAGAAAAGTCAAGCAGACCCCATATATAGGCCTGCCTTTTCCTTCTTCTTCATGGTTCTTGTATAGAAACAGCTGAAGTAACCACAAGATCATCATTACCGGATTAATCTAATGATCTATACAATGCTGAAGGACGATGTAACATACTCTTGGATTCCACGGGATGCTTCTATGGGATCGTATCAAACAGATCCTCTTCTTACTTGCCTTTTTCTTCCTTCTCATCAAAAACCTGTTACTAACTGTTCAGCACAGCCGTGATAACAGCCTTGTTAGCTCCTGCCAGCCAAGTATTCCCAGTGGTGTAGTAAACATTTCCGTGCCCATACTCGTCCCAGCTCATCTGCAGGGGATCATGGATTGGGAGGTCGCTTGGGCGGGTAACAGTAGTTTGGATGTCGCTGCGTTGCAGCTACGGCTCCTCTGCAAGGGAGAAGGATGAGAAAGGGAAGCAAAACTGTTCCCTGCTCTGGGCAGGGAGGTCTGCACCCTGCCAGACACAGGGGCTTTTGTAAACCTCCCCTCTGCACAGCAGTATGCCAAAGGAAGAGTAGAAAAATATACTTAATAGCTCAAAGTCACTAGCACCGCTTTATTTTGCATTCCTTAAATATTTAAGCGCATGGATTGTTTTTGCAGGAAAATGAGTAGAAAGAGGGCTGCTGTACTGTGCAGTTCATTACCTGGCCTGGGGTGTTTCCTGGTGAATTTTCCCTTAGCACCGGTATTCCAGCAGGCAGGCAGTAACCCATTCCCCAGTGCAAGAAAAGAGATCAAGAAGCTCTACAAAGCTGATCCGATTCATTTTAAGTCAAGCACATCTGGTGTCCGTGAGAAATTATTGGAGGAAGAAATAAAAAAGCAAGAATAAATCACAGAAGAAACAATTCAGAATATGGGGGGGAAGTCACAATACATGACATTTCTTCATGCAGGGGAGGCTGAGTTAAGACTGAGAACAGGAGGGTAAGCAATGCTTTAATACAGCATTCAAAACATTTTATTTCACCCAAGTGGAGGCTTGCAGGGTCTGGTCTGAACTCCTGCATCGCCTGGGTCGTAGACTTGCTCCCGGTACCTCCAGCGTCAAGACCATAATTTCTGGTTGAACCAGAATGTTTAGAAAAAAAAAACAACAAAAAACCTCATCTTAATTTAAGTTTTCAAAGAGAGAATTCATCATGTCCCTAGGCAAATTGTTTCAGATATTAAATTCTCCAGTGGCCAAGAATGCACACCTTATTGCTGGTCTGAATTCTTCAGCTTCAGCTTTCAGCCACAGAACCTCATTATAACTTTGCTTCATTAAAGAGCCCTTTCCCTACACCAGTATCTTTGCACTAATGATTTGTCCACATGGAGAAGCGTGGGGTGACGCACATACTGCTGGAGAGAGCTCACACGGAGTAGTCGGTGTAAGTTTATTATACAGGAATTTCTTCAGCAACCTCAATTAAGGTTAGTTATCCAATATTTTATTTAGATCAATTTAACATTTAAAAGAAAATAAAGCATGGTCAATGTGACAGCAGGGACACCACATTCCAGGTTTGCCGGTGTCTCCAGGCGGGAAAGATCCCTCAGAGCCCAAAGTCTAGGAGCTTGTCCCACCACCAAGTGCTCCTTGTACAGCCCCTGTTCTTAGAGGTTACCCTCACACCGTGTGATCCTGTCCACCTCCCTCTGCAAAGCTATACAGCCAAAGCACTACTGTAACAATTTTCTTTTTCAACTAAATACCCCAAGGCGCTAGAGGAAAGAGGTGAATTGCAGCAGATAGAGAAGTTGTGGAAGCACACACAAAGTAGTGCCAACAGCAGCTCCTCTTGGGATAAAGTTGTGTCTCAGCAGTCCCTCGCAGCTCATGTGCATGCACACTCCTCCATCCCATCTCCCATGGTACAAGAGACTATATTGCATCAAACATCATTAAACTGCAATAACGATGCAAAACTGGAGCACGCCAGCGCAGCGTGCAGGGGGCTGAGGCTGCTGTTGTCACCACAAGCCCAAAGTGCGAGAAGCCGTAGCCGTGCGCAGTCACAAATCAGCAGGAAAATGTACTGCAAGCAGGTTGCTTCTGCGACCGTCTACGCTTCGCAGTGCAGGGAATGTTTATTGTGTTTGGCACAAAAAATTTGAAAATAAACAATACAGTACCTGATTGTTATTTTCCATTCCACTTTGGAAGGCCAAAGCAAGGAAAGGCGAAGGGGGAGGCGAAGCACCGTTCCAATAGGTGTGTCTCCGTGTCTGCGGCGTGTTCCAGCTTGACAGTTCTCCCCGTGGCGTGGGCAGCGTTCATGCAAAGAGACTGACTTGTAACTCCAAACGATAGCACAGCGCAGAGTTAACTCGCTGCGTGCCTGATGACAAACTGACAAACGGGACGGGGTGAAATAACGACCAGCACAACAGTAGGGCTGCACTCCTACTCCTTCTTCAGGTTGTGACGCTCAGATGCCCTGCAGCGTGCTGCGATTCATGGACATTTGAGAGCTGTTCACTTTGCTGGGCGAAGGAGGACAAAAGGGAAAAAGTAAACACAGAGATTTGGGCACGGCCAGGTCTCTGGCTTTCTGCACGGGAACAGTTTGGAGGAGATGATCTGCACTGTGGTCAAGAATGGTTGTGTTTGCTGGGGTACACAGAGTGTAGTGCCATCCTTACAGGGAAGCTCTGCTCCAAAGCAGGGGAAGCTCCTCTGTGCAGATGACACATTTTCAAGGAAAAAAAAAAAAAAAAAAAAAAAAAGTTGTGTGATGCCATTCCATCATAGACAGCAAGCCTGTGTTTTAATCAAGGCAAAGAGGCACTGGAGGGCTCTTGGTAATAAACATCGCATTATCTATGGTTCTTATAAAACCAACATTTTTTTGTGAAAGAAGCCATTGATTTTCACACTCAACTCTTCATTAAGGGTGATAACAAAAACAAACAAACAAACAAAAGTGCTTTGGCTCAGAGACAGCTCCAGTTTCAAGACTTCTGCGTTTTCTGATTAGCTTTATTTTAGAAAGATTTACTTCTTGGCCTTGCTCTGCAGAGCAAGAGACCATTTCTTGCAGGTCAAAGGCTGGAAGAGGCTTACAGCGTATTTCAGCCACCTCAGGAGACTGTAAAATGCAGTAGCATTGCAGAGCTTCGCTTACCTGAGTCACCTCCCCCTTCACTCCCTCCTTCCCCTCTTTCCAGACTGCCTTCAATTGTTTTAGGCTTCGCCTCTGAAGTCAACCGCTGATTATTTTTCTCATTTCTATACTAAAAGAGTACTCACTATGGAAATTGACTTTTTAGGGCTTCTTTATGTTTGTATAGTATTTTGTAGAGCAAAATAATTAAAACACAAATCAAACCCTTGGCCATCCTAAGTCTGGTGACCCACCATTACCACCTCTCGGTAGTTCCTCCGTAACCAGCAGCGTGTGAGGGCATGAGGGACCGGGGATGGAGAAGCACGCCAGAGCACAGCGAGCCAGCAGTCTCACCCCAGGTCACGGGGGCCTTCCCCCAGATTTTGGGCAGAGAAATGGGTAGAGCTTAGCATTTCTGGTGACCCTTTCGCCAGAGAGGCAGAGCGAAGTTCCTAGGAAAGCTGGAGGTATCATCTGAAACTGAAAGAGGACCGTCAGTGTGGAGGGAGTCAAAGAGGAGAGTGCCCCGAAGCTTGGTCTTGGGGCTGAATATATTAGATATTTTAATTAATATTCTTGACACAGGCAGTAAAAGCATGTTGATGAATTTTGCTGATAGTCTAAGACTGGGAAGGACTGTCAAACAGGAAGATGGGAATGTCCATTCTGGAAGAATGGGATCAGAACAAAAAGAGTAAACTGAATTTATTAATACGATGAATATAGTTGTGCTGCTCAAGATTAACAATGACAATTTATGTCAAGCTTATCAGCTGGCAATGACAAGAAAATGTAGAAGACAAGTTTCTAGCTATTGAAAGAGATTCTGAAAGCATCTTTCCAGATGAGGGCCAATTCCTACCTAACCTTTGTCTGGAAATCGATACGCAGAGGATTACACGAGGTGGTTGCTGTGGGAGCTGATCATGGGGGTCCAGTATCTCCAGAAGAGGCAGGAACTTTGAGTTGCAGCTGCTGGCATCTGCTCCACAAATCAGTGGGTGCTTTTGCTAATTAAACCCCTTTTAATGATGACTATCTCCATCACCATTTTTTACATTTCTTTAGGATCGTTGCTGTACTCAAAGCTCAACATTATAGCTCCATATATACACTTCTTTGCAAAACATTTATTCAGAAATGTTCAAAGCAGACCTTGCTCCAGGCTGCAGCATCTTCTTGCCTGATAGGAATCTTCCTCACCCTCAGCAGCTGCCTGAACAGCTTTTTCTCCACAAACCAACCGTTTGCGGAGATGCTAGCCTTTGTGTACATGAAACACTATTGCACTAAACACATCGCACACTTCAGAGGGAAAAGGTGAGGTACATCAGGTCACTGTCTTCTGAAGTTTCTGCAGCACGTCTAGATGAAAGCAAAAGCCACCCATAAGAAGATGGTGTGATACTGCGCAAACCGAAAGAGGAAGACTAAGAGCAAAGCTGGGGTGCGAGCAAAGACAGGAATATGCTTTAGCGCACACTCGCTTCTAAGCAAGTTCTTACGCGTGGTACACGAAGGCTCTGTTTCTCCTCTAAGCAGTGTTTCCAGCAAAACCTGGGTTAGAAATAGAGATATTTGCAATGCTTTTATTGCCATTATAGTTCAGCCAAGATGATGTGTCTGGTTTGAAAGTCGCAAAAAAACATATTCTTGTTAAAAATGCTGCCAAAAAGCTAAATGAAAACAGCCCGCTGCTGAATCCTGTGTTTGCAGCGTTACCAGTGGGTTTTTTCAAGAGTGTTTATGTAGACTGAGTTTCATTTCACAAGGCAAAAGCCGGAGCGCTCACATACTCCATTGTTTCTCTGCAGGTCCTTCTCACCAGGGTTAAGTCTTTACACTACTTCCAAGCAAAGCAGCCAAGAAAAAGAAGAAACAAATGCTACTACTACTGAGCACAGAGGCCTCCTTTGCAAGAAATGTGATTTACGGAATGAAGTTCCTGGCATGCCTGCCGTGGGCTGTCACAATGTGTGCCTAAAATCCAAGGCTGAAATGTGATCCCCGTTCCTTCCAAGACGCATTGTGGCTTCTAGCAAGTTCTTCAGAAAGCGCAAGAAGCTGTTTTCTCAGGAGCTGTGCTTTCTGCGTTTTTCCGTGCCTTAATCAGCCTTTACCTACCTGAGTGCTGTTTTTGGGGGCAGGAACCTCCTAATTTCCTCCAAAGTTGGTGTTAGTGAGCCTTGCACTGTTGAAAGTTTGGGAGGTTGTTTCATATAGTTTGGAGAATGGAGACGCTTGGAGAGACATGGAGCAAAGCTCATCCTGGTACTTAGGATTAGGCTCTGTCTTCATACTGTCTTTAGCTCTCCACTGCCCACACTTGTATGACAGACACCTGATTGCCGCGAGCTGAACCATGATGGAGACAATTGTTTTTTCATCAGTTAACAAGATGGCAAGCAACAACAGAAGCTTGAGGGCTTTCTGGCCTTTGCTGGCCCTGAACTGTTGATGTAGTAGACATTTTCACTCCCTTTCTGCAGTCCTTTAGGCATTCCTCTTCCACTATGTGAAGGAAATGAAAATTCCTCCTCATTTTGCTGCAGTGATTTGTACACCACTATGGTCTACCTCACCTTGCAACAGCAGAGACACCTTTTTGCCAGCCTCCCCCCAGACTGCCAGGTGACCCAGCCCTTACCCACAGGTCTCTTCACATCACATGCTGGTTGATCCCATGGGAGACAACACTGAGGACCTCTGGGTGGGGAACTACCAGAGAATGGAGGTCACAAGATTCTGATGGACCTCATTAACGAGGCTTGCAAACACAAAAAACCTCTCTATGATTTTGGATAAAATCCAGTGTATCAGCTATACTAAAGAGAAATGTTGCTACCTTATAATATCTGTGTGATGAACAAGTATTTTCTAAGAGTAGTAGCTAATGAACTGGCACAATTTTCCACAAAACAATAAGACAGACATAACCAAGTCGAACAAAGTCAGCCTGACCGTTAACTTTGTGTTTGCTTCAGCAGGTTTTGGCACTGACCCCACTTGAGCCACAAAGTTTTGAAACTCATGCGTTTCTTCATTCTCATCTTTCAGTTTTACAGTAGATGTTTTTTTCCCACAAATGTCTCCGAGGCCGCGTGGGACGTGGTCCAGCTCCCATTAAGGTCAATGGGAGTGCTGCCACTGGCTTCCCTGTGGGTCTCAGCCCTCTCCCATTGTATTACATTTCCAACTGCAATTGGAGACAGCTTATTTCAATTTTTTCCTCTCCTAGTGCCCACAATGGGCAAAGTATTTTCCAAACAGAAAAGAAGGTCCCACTGAATGTCCCTAAATTCTCTAGAGATACTGGAAAAATCCTTATAATTAAATACATTTGACATGCAAGATCACAACTGTTCTCTAATAATATATTTTTTTAAAGGTTTCTCTCCCATGTAGCTTTGCTTTACTGTAAAATAGCAGGGATTAAAACCTGATTCTGCTGAAGTTTATGGGAGTTTTTCCAATTAGCTTCATTGGGGCCATATTATCTTCCTTCATCTCCATCTTTAACGCTACCAGACCACTACTGAAAACATCCCAACAGGAACCAGTAATTGCACAAGGGTCAGTTTGTCACTGCCAGTCACACTTCCTTGACAGATTATCTTAACCAAAATGCACCCCCCCAAAAAAAAAAAAAAAAAAAAAAAACAAAAAAAAAAAA
>WHYT01017367.1:228319-296505 GCA_009806455.1 Tetrax tetrax | reverse complement strand
CTGTGGAAAAAAAAAAAAAAAAAAAAAAAAAAACTTACATACCTAAAGATCCATAAATAATTCTATTAAGTAGAAGAGATACATGAGTCATGCCTGGGGCTTGTACATCAATATCTAAATTGATGAATATCTGATTATTATATCAATCCATAGCATCTTCTGTCCTAGCCACCACTCAACAGCCATATTAAGTTCTTGTCAGAGAGGATAGGTTCTGCCAATTGTCTAGCAGAGGATTTGGAGGGCGTACTAGACTTACTCCTTTTTATGCCCCTTTTCTCTCCTCTGCATTTTGGTGGGTGAGGAACAAAGAAACAGAGAGCATGCTTACAGCGCAAGTGTTCCAGGTGGGAGTGTGTCCCTTGTGTTCCTCTGCCCCAACAGAACCAAGCCCTCCCGGCTCAGTTACAGCAGAATCAAGAAATGTGAAATAGCTGCCCTATAGTTTTGGGATCTGCTGTTTTTTTCCCAGCTGTAGGATTGGTTTCCTGGCACAGGAAGAAGAGAGACAGTTTATATTTCTAGGAGTGACATTAGTTTGCCCACATTTTAGGCAGACCCCATTAGTCAACTGGTGGCTTCTCAGTGCCTTCAGTGAAACACCACTTCCTACTGAAGCTTGGACCAAAAGCTGGAAGTAGCACGTTCTTGGTGTGAAGATCTTACAGCTTAAAAGAGAAGGCAAGTCACAGATCTTTTAAGTAGCACCATACTTGAAGTTGATGCACTGAGAAGCACCAGCAAGGACACGAAACCATTGGTCAAATGACACAGGCATCTTCATGGAATACGAGAGGAACAAATGCACTTTGTCTGTTTCTTTGACATTTTTAAGCGTGGATACTACTGTAACTATCAGGACAAGCTGGACAAATACCATTATCCATGAGTCAAAAAGCAAACCTGGAGCCCCAGTTCAGCACAGTGTTTCTTATACATTGTTATTGAACACATGTGTAAGCCCCACCGAAGCTAATAAAACTTATAGATACGCTCATATTACTTGTTCAAAAGGGATCAGCTCAGGGATGTACTTAAAGTGCTTCCAGGGTTCAAGGAACTGAGCTAAAGTCACTGTTCTTGGTCTCTGTTCTCATTATTTATATATTTATATATTCATTAAGAAAGTTCTTCACTTTTTCTCCATCATCTCTTACAATAATGACTCTCCACAACAGCTGTAGACAAGATTCCTCTCCCGTTTGAGGGCACATAATCCTTAGCATGGGCAATATAAACAGGCTCAGCTGCATAAAACAAATATGGATTTTGCTAGTATTTTTTCCATATCTAAGAAAACCTACGCTATTTTTTTTTCAGACATCAAAAACTAGATAAATGGAGCATATGCAGCCAAAAGTGGTTATATACTTTGTAAGTTTATTAAAAGTTAGAGTTGTTGTTGAGGAACATGCTGAATGGATTTTACTAGTTTCCCATAATGGAGCCCAGGCTGGCGTTGCTTTAGAGATTTTACTGTGGAAGAAATGTCAGGCATGCACTCATCCCTCTGACTGCTGTTCAAATCAAACAAACTGGGCTAGACATCTAATAACAAGCTTCGTTCACTCTAGAATGGCAGCTATGGAAATGCGCCTTGTTTTATGTATTATCATATGTCTAAAGAGCACACTGCAAAAGCAACAAACATCGTTCATTCTTTTTGAAATGACCGGTTTCGAGCTACTTATTGGACCAAGGGGGAAAACCACATAGGACTTCCTCACTGAAAGTCTTCACAATTCAGTTTTCCCTCTCATAAGCTGTGATTCGTATAACTAGACTTTTCTCAAAGAAGCCGTGGATGTATATGGAAACTGATGTTACCAAAACTTGAAAGTAAATTAGAGCTAATTGTCTGGGGTTAATTTATGAAGGCAATATGACATGCCTTGTTTGCAGCTCCAGTGCCAAAACAGGCACAATTTATAGTTTGTTTCTTATATAAAAATTAACATTTTGACTTTAGTTTTTTGCAGCTATGTTTAAGTGATGGCCTGAAGGCAGAACACCACTTTGTGAGGTCTGCTGCTGCTCCATCTTCAGGGTGGTTTGCTATTTCCCCTTTTAGAAACCAAAAGCCCCTTTTCAATTGGCACCTGAACAACTTCACAGAGTTCCACAGTGAAGACGGGGGGAAGGCGCGTTCCCCTCCATGTGCATCTCTCTGCTCTATTGGAAACCAACTTTAAGCAGTCCTGGCGTGGTTGAAGGTGCTTCCATAACTGGACTCTCAGAATCAGCAATCCAGTGCCTTGAATAAGTGTATACATTAGCCTCTTTTTCTTTGTAAATTCCTACACCTAAATTCTAAATATTTACCCTAGCAAATGTTATCCAACCTATGGATTCCAGCTGCCAACAGCATGGCACCTCCCTCTGCGCAGACAGGCTGGAGGCCTTCGCAAAGCCTCCCAGGTGCCTGAAGCACCAGGCCCGCTTTCCTCCAAACAGCTTCTTATCATCGTAACGCAAAAGGTCACACTAACAGTTTGCAGTCTCTCTCAGCAGAGGGAATAAATAGGCAAAAAAGCCATTAGCCGTTTCCAAAATAAACTCCTATACCCAGTCGCCAGCACCGCAGTGTGCCACAGATGCGCTGCACAGAAATCCTTGCTTACATGTCAGCTGAGCAGCTGCAAAGAGCCACGAGCCAAATGAGCACTCTTTGTTTGACCACAGAAATGCCACCTTAATTAATTAGGTAGATACCATAAGCTTAAAAGCATTAAAGATAAGCATGGGGAGATCAAGGGAAGGGTTTTCACCTGTCAGCTCACTTCTTTATTGCTCTCTCCAATTAATACTCACACCAAACAGGTGTCACTTAAAAAAAAAAAAAATTAAAAAGCTGTTCTGGAGGAGCATCTTATTGCTGAAAGGACACACACACAAATTACCAGGGAGCCATCTGTGCCACAAAAATTTCAACAGAGACGCAGCAGCCAGAAAAAAAAAGAAAGGCAACAGCAGTAAAAGCAAACATTCCAATTTAAGATATGGCGAAAATGTTTGAGACAGCTCTAATAAAGATTTTTTTCTTATTACTATTTTCCTTCTCAGGCTGGCAGGGATGATTCACCCCTCTTCCACTTCCCCTGTGCTCCAGGACAGGCGCCCACTTTCCCCTCCAGCCTCCCTGTCCCCACTGAGGTCCCCCTCACTCTGCTCCCTGGGCCCGTCTCGTTTGTCTGTCCTCCCTCCCAGCGTTTGTTTTCCTGCTGCTATGGCTCTCCTGTGGCTGGTATAAACAGAAGTCTCCTGCATGTTTCAGGCTCTGTTTGCTTTGATGGGAGCTCCTAGTCGCATCTGGGAGACCTGAACCAGGTCCTCCAAGCACCAACCCTTTCAAACCTGGGCTTGCCCTCCCGCTAGAAATCTCCCCCAGATTTTGTAGCATCAAACCAACCGTGCATCAGCACATCATCCTGTCTTTCTCATCTCTCACTTAATTTCTTACCTTCAGATCACAGAGCTGATGGAGCAGGAGACACATCTCCTTCTGGTTTGTAAAGCTCCTGAAATCTTCTGGCAGCACCAGAAACAAATTAATAAATCCATGTAAAGCCCCCTTTGAAACAACCATTCAAACAGCTGAGGAGGAATTAAATAATTGATAGTGACAGGCATTAATGGGGCAAACAAATTTGCTGGGGCTGCAATTGTACCCAGTTTGTGCTTGCCTGAAATGTTAACTGTCTGATGAGACTTAACACCCAGCTAATTAGCTTTAAAAAGTCATTTCCACGTGCCACCACCTTCATTTCTTCACAGAAGGGAAGCAGAGTGTCTGGCAATTGCTATGGCCATCAATCCAGGACTAGCAGCTAATCCTGCTTTATTACCCTCGTTAGCCAAATACAGGACCAGCCACAGAGCAGCTGTACTCTTCCTCTCTCTCCCTGCTCTTCAGCCTCTGCTGCTTCTCCACCCAGGTTGCTATCTCCAAGTGTTCCTTCTTTCCCTTTATCCGTCCCACAGGAGAAGAATTCAGGTCATACAGCTGCCCTGAGCGCCTGTCATCTTGTGGTCCATCACTGCCCTGCAAGCACACCTCCTCCCACCTGGAGCTCCAGGAGGGGATTCCCCCCAGCTGGATTTAGCTCTGAAAACCCCAATCCCTCTCTGAAGGCTGGATATCTCCAGTTTTCCCCAAAAAATGGTTCGTCAACAGCCAGCAGCTCCTACCTTGGCTCTGCTCAGCCATCCTCTCTGCTGCTCTTATGCTTTGCCATCTTCCAAAGTCTCTGGGCTCTCAGAGAAGATACCGCTAAACTTTTAGTAAAAGGGTCTAAGCTGGCTAAGATAAAAAAGTATTTATAAAAAAAAAATCCTTAAAAAGTTTAAAATACAAAGGACTAATACAACCAAGAAGAGAGCGTGCAAAGAGTGGGCAGGCTCCGGTCAGGGGGGCCGTGGGGATTTGCAACACCTGAGAGGTGAAAATGTGCAAAGATCCATGCCAGGAAGCAAAACTGGGGAGAGTAATCCATGAACATTCAAAGTTTAGCTTGTTTCAGGGAGAGGTGAGGGGAATAAATGAAACCCATTGTTAGAGCCTCACATGAAACAGTGTGCAGATTTTATTTATTTAACTTTAGCTGGTCCTTGGACCTCTTTTTCCAAAAGGCATGCGTCTTTTCATTAAAAAAAAAAAGGTGGCAAAGCACAGCTTTAAAGAATATTCTTCAGTACTTGAGTTATTTTACCTGCATGGCAAGGAGCAGACAGGCTTTCTTCCAGCCTGCAGAAAGGAATAAAGAAAGGCCTCACACCTGTGGCTCCTGCCAAAGTAAGTAAACAAATGCACTCTGAATTATGGGACCTTCATTCTCTCAGCTGCTTTGCTTGTTTGCTTGCCCAACTCCTTTCCTTCCTGGCAATGGGCCATTTAACAAAATCCTTTATCTGCTACTATTTACATTAAGATTGCTGTTGTACAAAGCATGCCATGGAGAGTGCAAACCAACATCTTCAAGCCCAGACGCCTACCGTTGGGTTTCTCAACCAACTTCCTAAAGCAGAGCTATCCGATTTCTCAGAGTATAAAACTTCATCAGATCTTTTATTTTATTTTTTTTTCCCCTCCATTACGAGTGCCCCAGGCCAGACACTCAATTTTTGATCTGTTCAAAGCCTACCCAAACTGCTGGTAGGCCACCCCAGGAATTTGTGAGAGTATCGATCCCTGCTGGATCAGCACTGACTCTGCTCTGCCAGGAATCCCGCGGTCTTGTTGCTGCCTGACAACTGGGAATATCACTGGATGAAAGGAGAAGAGGAATGACTCAGGAGATGGAAAAAGGGAACAGAAGGAAAATGCTAGAAAATAACCTAACCAACATCATATGCTAACTTGGCTGACTAAAAGTGCTTTCTTTCTGCATGCTTCACCCATCATCAAATGACAGCCAATAATGTTATCGTGTGCCAGCCTGCACAAGCCAAGCCTTGCTAATCTTTCCTCATTCATTCTTTCTGCGCTGTGCCGCACTACGCTGTCCCAATGAGCTGCATTGCCCCTTTGTTATTTCGGGTACAGTTACTAGCCCTGGTACGAGCCCATTCCTCCTCCTTAGAGTCCCCATTGTCCCCGGTTGTTTATGGGGGCACATTCGCGCTCCGCAGCATGGGGACATCTGGTGACAACCAGCACTGAGCATCGCCCAACCGCCCCGCGTCCTCAACAAGGCGCTGAAACAAAGCTCATCAGTATCTCTTTGTGTACCAGCCCCTCAGATGAGAAGGGCCAAGATAAATGAGGTTTCTAAAGCAGTGGCTTATCTTTTCCGTTGTTTCCTTCACGGTATCGTAATCTGAGATAGGAAGGACCGCAGTTTCAGTGCAAGAAATTCATTCAGCTGACTGCAGCCCACGCTATCCAAGTCACAATGTGCAAAGTGACGCTAAGGCACCTCATAGGCAACCAGCAGCCACAAAACAGCTTTGAGATCTGTTGACAATATATATTCTCATGCTGTGCCATGTAATTCAGTGATTTCAGGCCAAAACCCTGATTCAAAACAACCAGTGGGTGGGAGGTTTTCAAAGCAAGAGAGACTGGTGGGAAGAGTTTTCAGACACATTGCTTGTGGAACCCCAGTTTCACCAGGAGGGTCTGTGACAAGGGACTAACCCAGGAGCAAGCACATTGGAAAGGCCCAACCAATTTGCTTGCTTGGTGGAAACACTTTGTGCGGCATTTATTGTCCTGTGTTTAGAGGGGAGGAGACTAAGGAGCAAGGGAGAGCAACAGTGTACGAGGTTGTCAATGAATGGGAGAAAGCAAGAGCGGATGAATAAAGCTACTGTACTTTTTTTAGTTGCATGAGACACCTCACAGCAAGAAAGGTAGGGTCACAGCCCTGAGGAACGTGCAAATAAAGTAGTGGTGGCAGCGTAGGAGAAAGACTTCAGGCAGAAAGGAGGAAATGGAGAGATTAAAAAGTTAAAAAACTGGGTCGTTTAATCAGAAAGGCAAACCCTTACCTTAAATTAACTGTATTTATATAGTGTGTAACAGTTTGTAATTACGCTTTGTAACCGTTTTACTCCTTATGCGTGGCGTAATTGAAAAGCACCTAAGAGCAACTGAGTCAGATCCATCCCACTTCCCACAGGACCAGCAGTGGATGCCTGGTCCTCACAGCTCCTACCAGCTTTCTGGGGCTTCCTCAGCGGCTTCATCTGAGTCATTATGGTTCATGATGAGTGATGATTCCAGCTTTCATTAATTTCCTTGGTTCATTTTTAAAAATAATTTCTATTTCTGTACTTCACAATATCCTGTGGCAATGAGTCCCACAGTTAGTTAATTTTGTAGGGGACAAAAACATTTTTTCCTTTACTTGTCTTACCTGTTGCTTGACCTCTTCACAACCTATGCCCAGTTAGTTTTTATTGTAAGAAACAGTCAATAACAGTGCTCTAGTCATGTCTGCCTTCTCGACTTAACCAGGTTTCCCTCTCTCCTCCAGATCAGTAAGAGGATTGTTCAGCAAACAGCTTTGGAGAGAGTGTATTTCCTCAAGGAGCAGGCAGCAAGGAAGAAGGCAGAAAAGAGACATTAAGACTAACGTAACGGAAAGAACAAGGCTGTGGGAATTGAAAAGGTGTGAGGCACGGCTTGGGGTTGAGTGATTGATGTGAGGTCTTAAAGCAAAGCCCAGAATGTGATGAGTTTCATTTTCATAAAACACACTGCAGGCATTATGTGGTGGCCAGAAGGCTGTGCAGCACTAAATATTGCTGATGTTTAAGAGCTTCTTTTTAAGAGCTCAGATCTTAAAATACCATGTGTGGGCACCAGCAAGCAGTTATTTGTGGTAAGTGGTTACCAACGGACAGAGAACCCAGCTGCCATAAACATTGCAACTTTATTTTCTTCCTTTGTACTTCTATTCCCAAAATGTGCCAAATAAAACACATTTTTCTAAACAGACCCACTGTTATTTTATGGCCTCACCATGCTGGGTTAGAAATTGCAGTGTCATGAAAACATTCTTTAAATAAATAATAAAACCTGATATACCTAAAACAGGGTCTTTCATCTAGAAGAAGCCTGCACAGCCTCACAAACCCCCACCACCACTTCCACCACGGGGACAGGTAAGAGCATTCAGAAATTCAGCAATACTGCTCAGCTGTTAAGGCCAGCAAATGTGGAGTAAATACCGTATGGCATTTAACAAGGGGTGGAAATGCAAGTAGGCAAAAAAAAAAAAAAAATCTGATTCTCCTTACTGGGAAGTGGGCCAAGAGGCTGGAGCGAGCATCTCTCTATGGAAATGCCAGTGGGCTGCAAGCAGTCAAGGTCTGTGACAACTCCTTGGGGAGATGGGTACCTCTGGCACTTCATTGCTCCTGGCAAATTGATGAACATGATATTTACCATTATGAATGCCCAAATCCTGGTGGGTTTTTTTGGTCAGTGGTCTTCCAGCTACTGCCCACATGATAGCCTACATTATATGACATTAGGATGAGAGAAAATGGCCTCAAGTTGCACCAGGGGAGGTTTAGATTGGAAGTTAGGAAAAATTTCTTCCTCAAAAGGGTTGTCAAGCACTGGAACAGGCTGCCCAGGGAAGTGGTGGAGTCACCATCCCTGGAGGGATTTAAAAGATGTGCTTAGGGACATGGTTTAGTGGTGGACTTGGTAGTGTTAGGTTAACGGTTGGACTTGATGATCTGAAAAGTCTTTTCCAAACTAAACGATTCTATGATTCTATTGTTCTATCATCTTGGTGCTCCATAGAGTATGAATGTGACAAAGAGCACAAAAGAGTTAATCTCTGGGAGCTCACTACAAAGATACAAATTCCACTTAATTTCCATGCTGTTTGTCCATCTGCAGAAAAGAGCTTTTCCTGAAAACACTCTGGTAGCCCATGAAAATACACAATATACCTTCTGCATTATTGTTTGCACACCACTGCGGGTATGTTTTGCACACACAAGTAACATTTCTACCCTATAGACTTCACAGTCTAAATCGCAACAAAGCAAGGTCATGAGTGTAATTGAAGGATGGAAAGAGGAATATGATTTCTCAAGACATAGAAAGAAGTATGTGCTTATGGCACGTACGCATGTGCTGCGATTTCCAGAATGAAAGGCAAGATGAAGAGGAAAATCAGAAGCTCACCGAAAAGGATGCATGATAAGAGATATACAGAGCTTTTCCAGGGGAGGAAAAAGGCTTTGCCTGACATGGGTTCAAATGAGTCAGGAAACAGAAAAAGAAAATTCAGTGCCCAGTTATAAAAAAAAAAACAAACCCTAAATCTTTAACCTGGACACAGCATCGATCATGATCCAGATTGAGAAATACAGCTGAGACCACAGCCTCAGAACAAAATGCGACTTCCACCCAATGACTTCACTGTAAGTGACGTCTTCCTGGCATCGCTGGCGTCTCTGGAGAAGCCTCCAGCCACCATCCACGGTTAGTGTGTTTGGGCATTGGGATCACACCCCGACGGCATTCGCTTCCAGCTGGAAATCAGTCAGATCACTGAGATCATACTCCCACAGGAGAGGCGAGCGGCCATCCAAACCCTAATGAAGCAACGGTTGCTTCTGTGCAGAGACTTTATTTTTTCTTAATAAAAGAATAGAGTACTCACAAGAATCACCTACTTCAAGGTAAATCCAGTCATTTCTTTTAATTCAGCTTCATTCGGTGAGTTAGGTCCATCATTGTGTGAATGAAGTTGGTTAAATATGCCATCACCCAGCAGTAAACACACATTTCAGTGATTATGTCAGTTAGTGTCCCAGCAAAAATATACCTTGCCCTTTCATACTTACTACGTACACTTAGGAAAGAAATGAAAAAATGTTTCTTTTTTTTTCATTTTCCTTCCATTACTTTTTCTTTCAGGTGTGGAGTGACATTTCAAGTGAGGAAGCAGACCAGAGGACCATTTTCCCATCATTAGTGGAGAACAGAGGCTGCAGTTTTTTAATTTAGCTGATTTTTTTTCAGCCATAAAGCCCCTCCATGCCCTCTTCCAAATACTGCTGCGGCAGGAATGCCAGCAAAAATGACAATTTTCTGCGGGGCTGTGTGGAGCAGAATTCCCCTGGAAGCAATGCTGAAGCCCTGGCTGCCCACAGGCACAGCCCCGAGCCATGCACACTGCCTGCGCTGCATTTTAAGTTTTCCTGAAGTTTGGATTTGGAAAAGGAAAGAAAATCAATATGTTTCAAAGAATCCCCTCTAAATTAAATCTTGGTTTAGAACGTGTGTGGGTTTGGGGTTTTGTTTTTAATTAGAAAAAAAAAAACAATTCTGTTTGGAGTAGCATGTCAGAAGGCTTCTCTTAGGAAAACAGCCTGGGATAAATGGGAAAGCTGTGGAGAGCACCTCCAAACATGGAATGAATGGCCAGGAAAGAAGGGGTGCAAGAGTCTGCTTACCCAGGACATGTGCAGAGGAGCCAATGCCTTTTAATTCTCTGGTCACAACTAGTGGTGGGAAAAACTAAAGATATTTAGACATTTAATTGTCTAATATTCTGGATTATCTCAGTGGATTATCTAAGTGTTCTTTCAGATTAGGCAGGCAATACAGGTAGCGACGGCACTGGTACGGCGGCAGACGAGATCTGCAGATCCAGGCTCACATCTGATGATGGGTTCAGATCTGTGGGTGCAAAATTAAAGGCTGAATTCCAACCCATTTTTAAAAAGTTGCCTTTCAAGCAGCGAAACAAGAGCCGCCGCCCATTCTCTAGCCGCCTGTGATTTATTTATCCGGGCTGTAAGCTTGCCCAGCCTCACTGGCAGGTAAAGAGGCCCTCAAGCCCGGTATTCGGGGCTAGAGAGAGTGAAGGGTACTTTTCCACGTAAAGTGCGTTTGGGAAAAGGAATGCCTTGAATTTTGATGATATTGGCCTGGTTCTCAGCTACACGGCGGTAACGCAGAGCAGCGCTACTGCATTCCACTTGTAATGCGGAGGAGCAAGCATCAGCCACCAGTGAGCCGTAAAGGCGAGTGATCGAACAGCAGGGCTGCCTTCCACGGCCCTCCCGCTGAAGGGTGAAGAATGATGCAGCAAATAATAGGATGGTTGCGACTGTCATGCCGAGGCTGAAATGTCTAAAAAAAAAAAAATAATAATAAAAATATCTTTTTGTTTCTTGTCTGGAAGACTCAGACAAAAGCGGTTTCCTTCACATTAGATGACCTCTTCAGAATCACCTCCACAGCGGATATTTTCAGTAGTGTGCTCCTATCAACCAGCTTTTCCAATACTCACGTATCCTAGCCCCAATTTTAAGCTCTTTGCAATTAGGGGCAGAAAGGAGGACGGGTTTTGCCTCGTGTTCTGGGAAAGCTGGGCACGGCGGAGAGTTGGCAGAGGAGACACAGCTTCTGGGCAGAAAGCTGCAAGGAACTTCGCTCAGCGGCATGCAGAGCTCAGTCTTTCCATTCGGAGCTCCAGGCCGGAACGCAATGCTCAAATCCTCTCTTACCGAGCGCTGAGCCACATGTTTGTGTTCCTAGGGGGGAAAGAACAACCAAGGCACCGGGATGACAATAGTCCCTCCAAACTGCCAGCTCAGACACCGTCTGGTGGGTAGGGCTGGAGCTGGAGGAAGGCAGTCTCTCTCTAATCAACTCTGAGACCACATTCCAGGTTTTAAAACACAGGTAAGGCCCAGAGGGAAGCCTGTCCCAGCCCCAGATAATTTCCTCATGGCTCTCAGCAGTTCTGCTGCTCCACTCCCCGTCTCCTCTGCTGGCACCCGCGCCAGACAAACGCTGTCAGCTTGTTCACCGTGCTGGCATGTCAGGGGAGAAGCAAAACAGATAAAACTACCCGCGATGCCAAAAGGAGAGACGTCTCTCATCGCTCTGCCAGCACCCAGCCGCGCAGCTCCAGCTGACTGCTCCCACCGGCAGTGGGATGCAGGCCTTGCTCTGGCACAGCACTGTGGCAAATCCAGCCCTGCTTCGTCCCTGTTGCCCGGCTCCACTCCATGGGAGCCTGACTGGCTTCTGCCCTGTTCGCTGCCCCAAGGAGCACGCGGCAGAAGGCCCTGCAGCCGTGTCAGGGACTCTTTTCCTTGGGAAGGTCTGCCCCGTTTGATGACAGTCACTTCTTGACCGAGGACTGTCTGACATGCTGCTGAGAATCCCAGGACAGCATTTGGGTTGCCAGACTGGAGGCAGAACCAGAACTGGGTACTGCAGCCCACAAGAGTCAATATATGCATTACGCTTGGTGAGCAAAGGACGGGGCCATTCACTGTCTTCCTCGTGGAGAGATTCACCTGTTCACCCTGTAAATGCCTTTCAACCCCTTGACGAACTCCTCCACTCATTATGACACAGCTAGGAGATGGCGGAAACGTCAGACTTCTGGAAACAGAGAAGTCGAGTTAAGATGCCCCAGCCCTTAGACCTGCCAGGTTTATGTGCTGCGATACCCAGCCAACACCATTAACTCTAAAATCAAAGTCTGTAATCGGAAATGGTTTCACTTTATACTAATTTGGAGGCACTGGTAGCAATCCAGAAGCTGAAGTCTAACATTTACCACAAGAGCAGTATCTCCGGTGAGAATTTTTAGTTTACGTAAAGCAGCATGAGGCCATTAAAGTCCATGGAGTGACATGAGCTCATTCAGCTCTTTTTTTGTCTCCAAGCGATGTACACCCAGAGCATAGATTTTTCCCTTTCCTCTTTCTCCTGTTAGTATCACCACTTTATATGACTGAAATACTCTTTTAGGAACTGTCTCCTTTTTAAAGCTTGACTCTTCAGTCCTCAGTAGCTTGAGACAGTCCCTGGAAAGCCTCACCCTCAAATCCTGTATTTTTGTAATATTATTCTCTTATACCAATGCTCCTCCAGTTTTCCAGACACCTATCCTGGGCCGCCAGCAGGCGGACTGGGAATGCAGCGACAGGGCTGAAGAGGAGAAGGTGATGACAGAGGTGGTAGGGAGAGAACCAGGTCTGGACAGGAGAGGAATCAGGAGGAGCGGTCCCTCTGAGTCACTTCTTCCACCTGGCAGGACCAATTTATCCCAAAACCAGGCTCCAAAGTCGAACAGAACCTCTCCTCCTTTTGTCCCCAAGCTGTTTACCATGTCCCTAGTTGGGTCCGCATCGTTCCCACCCAGCCACATCACCCTCGCTCCTCGCCCCGAGACTCCAAAGGGAAGCACGTGTCCTGGGGTCCACGTTGGGGTGGCGTTGAGCCGGGCTTGGGAGCAGCGCAGATGCGGCTGCTGATTGCACTGGCCATTTCCTTGATAGCCATTATGGCTTTGGTGGCACTTCTAATTTCAAATCCTAAATTTAAGTACATTGGAGGGGGATGTTTCTTTCTTCTCCTTGTTTTCTGCCTGATTACTCAAGATGAACCAAAGAGCCAGACTCAGACTTGCTGTTAACAACATTAGTATTTTACGTTATTCCCATAGATACCAGGCAAACATACACAGTCCTTGCCCTGAAGAAATCGTGGCACAGACTTGAGATGTGACAAGGAACAAGTCCTAACAGCGCGGGGGCTGGAACGAATGAGGTAATGAGCGTGCATCGCTCATGGCAGGCACGTGCACAGCTCGGTGGATTTCTGCTGCGAGATTAAATAATTTTTTGTTTATTTAATTATTAAAGTCAGAAGAATTTCTAGCAACCCTCGCGGGACCTGGAACCAGTTTCGATGCAGGTCTATTGCTCGCGTCTAAATTAAAAATGAAAACCAGATGGTGGGTTATTAGATGGCTGCAACAGAAGCTGACAATCTGTTCTGTCCCCGCGCAGGCAGGGGAGCTCCGGGCAGTGAATGTTACAACACGCCGTCTTCGTTCCCGGCTGTGTCTTGCAGGTGTTGATCCAGCGTCTCTGCGCAGAAATGAAGCAGCCGGACTCACGTCCTCCAGCCAAGCTTCTCCGCCAGCAGACTTGCTCTGAAGGTTATGTAGGGAGGAAGAGGAAGGTGATCAAAGGGCACCTCTCAGCTTCAGCAAAGTTAAAGCTCCACATTGCGGACAGAATCAGAACACTCTTTGTCTGTAGAAAATGCAGCTTGAAATCTTGAATATTAAAAAACCCCCGATATATTAAAATATCATCAAGTCCTCGGTTTTGCTGTATCAGAACCAAAGAAAATGCTTCACGTAATAAGAAATAAATCAGGTTAACACACAGGGAAGGGCAGTAGTGGATGACACTTTTGAGAGGAAATGGCTACAACTGGAATATGCTCATGCGGTGAAGGAGAAGGGAAGGCTGAGCTACAAGATTTTTTCTAATGGACATGAAGTATCCCCTTAAACAGCTTAAGTAACAAAATGTAGTGCCAAAATAATTTGTTAAATCATCCAGATCCTAGAAAATCAATGTTGCACTCTTCTGCTAAATACATGTTTTATACACACTTCACCTCGGCAGCATGCATGCCTTGGACTCCCTTCCAGCCCAATGGTCTGTTTGTGATCCCAAGTTATTGTGCGAGCATTTGACAAGGATAAATCCCTACCTAGCACTGCGTGGAGAGCAATCATTTGGGAAACCTCTCCCAACCAGTCAGCAGCGTTCTCTGGGCCCAGCAGGAGCGGCTGCTTACCACCCCAGGATGATGATGATGTCCATTTGGGCTTATTTAGCAGGAACCTTTGGAACAAGGGAAAGGAATGACGATGCTGGTGAAGGTCATGGGAGACCAAAGTTCAGAATTCACCTCTGCCCCCTTGAGACACTGCACAAGCCATTGAATTCTGCTTTTCAGGTCTTCTCCGTAAAATGGGAGCAGTGCAGTTCTCCTTCCCAAATGGAGGGAGGTGCCAGAGCAACAACATCACCAAGCAGCCGATGCTGCACAAATGGGGACAATGATGACTACGGAGAAGTGTTTTAAGGTGGAAAGTCCCATGACTAGATGTTTAAGCTCTTCGAAGCTTTGCGGCGTTTTTCTTCGCTGACTTGTAGCTGACTCACCAAGTGAGGCGTGTGGAGTTTGGGGCTGTGCCACTGCTGGATGTCCCAGCAAGATACATCAAGTCAAATGTTCACAGATGGTTTTTCTTAGCAGATAAAGGCTGAAATGAACTTAAGACTTGAGGAAATTTCATGCAACGCTTTCTAGAACCGTCTGTAGGGGAAGATAGGACAGTTTCTCCCCTGTTTCCCTCACCATGGATGCTGCACTGTAGGAAAAGCTGCACATCCCTCTTAGCTGCAGCGTGGAATGAAAAGACATTTCTCTCAATTTAGGAATCATGAACTTCAGCAGGCACTCCCTGCACTCCTAACCTATTGAATACCTGCCAAAAAAAGAAACCTGTCATTTCTCTAACAGCATGCATCTTTTGTTTGCCATGGTATTTTTCAGGGGGAACATTAAATCTGCCTTAGCTAAAAATTAACATCTGGAGATTCTCAGTTTTAAAATAGCAGGTAATGTTTTGGCAAAGGACAAATCTATGACAAAGAATTTAATAAAAGAGGGAGACGAGATAGCTCAAGGGACCGGTACTTTAAACTCCCAACAGGGGTGTGAAATGGCGCTTACCGATAGTAAATGGAGGAGCATTGCTAAATGTGAATAACTTCTGCATCACACCACCGTCTTCCTATTTACGTATATATTAAAATGACCATGACTTTCCTGTTTGTGTTTCCTCTCTGGAAACATTCTGGGAAATGAGATGATTAATGGAAAAATTCATAACAATAAAGAATTACATGGAAATATTGGAGGGCATTTGTAAAATGTGAATTCCTGATTTGCAACTGTTCAGATTTTCACAAGAAATCTCCTTCCAAAAGTTGAATTTGTGACCAGTGTTGGGTGTTCACACAAATATGTCTGCTACATGCACAGTGAGCAACTCCTTGTTAACTACTATGCAATAGAAGTGCTTTTACCAGCCACTCATTTTGCAGCTTCTTCCTGCTTTCAAAAGTTAGACTGGAACAGAGCTTGTGTATTTAGGAACCTTGAAAGCATCAGGGAGCTTAGGCCATGTACTAAAGATTGCTCAAGACCTATGGGCCAACTTCACCCTGGCAGCCACCACCAGAAGACAAGAGATTCACTTGGTAGATCCATCCTGGTAGACTCCAGGTGTCTGCAGTCATCGCCATGTGCTAAAAAGTGCCAAACCAACTCACACTTGCCAGTTTCCCTGTCTATTCTCCCAACAAGACACTGATCTGCTGTGGGCTTTGCAAAGAAACTACTTATTTTTTCAGAGGACGTCACAGCAGACTCATGCACTTGCTGCGTGAAGGACAAGTAAAACGAAAGAAATCACAGGCAAGACTACTTCTCCTGACTTGCAAAGATGAAAATTACCTTTTTCTCTCCCACCTCTAACTGGTTTGAGGGAGAAAAAAATTAAATTGGGCAACAAAAGTGCACCTAAGCCTTGAAGACCATAGGGCAAGAGAAGGAACATGTTCTGTCATCTGAAAAATCAAGCTCAGTGCAATGCTGAAACCACAAGATTTGTTTACTACGGGAAGCACATTTCCAGACTTGAGAGCAGTTTCTCCACAACCCTGATTAAAATTACTCATCAAAACACTACACAGAACTAACTTCATCTCATATAGTGAACAATTATGCAGCTTGGGTGGAGTGGAAAGTATCCAGCTTGTTATTAGTTAGCGTTTAGCAAAGGCATGTGGTAAAATTTCTCCTTTTTTCCTGTCTTGGAGCCGTATGCCAATGTAGACATTTACCAAGAAAAGCAAAGGTGAGCGGAGATGAATAGGAGCTGGAAAAGCTCAGACTTTCAAACAGCAGCACAGGAATAAGCAGCAGTGAAACAAAGAGTTGTTCAAAGAAAAGTTTTGCTTCTTGTTCGTCTTATAAACCAGTTGCAGAACTGAACTAGCTAGAAAAAACAGGCTGTGTATTGCAGGATCCGAATCGTTTGTTCCAGGACAAACAGCCATTTTTCCAACAACTATCCTGGGTGTTACGGGGCTGAGAAAGGGTTTAAATGAGCCCTTCTGTTCTGGGTTCCTGCCTGTGCGACGATGTGCTCGCACATGACAACCACGTTTGAAAGAAGAGGCATGTCTTTCCATTTTGATTAAGCTGATTAACGTGTTCTCCTCTAGCACCTTTCCTGTGCTTAGCAAAGTCACAGGATTAGACTCCTTATCATGCCTTTTAGTATTTCATTGCTAAAGAAAGCTTGACAGGCAGCTCACTTACTCAGGCAAGAGAGACACAGAAAATAGATCCATCGCAAACGCAGTCGTGGCCAGCACCCACGCTCCAGTGCCGCTTGTTTTGGTATCGCAGCTCAGACTAAAGGAATATTTTTCAAGTAACACTAATCCACAGTGGATTAACATTTCACCTAAAGCATAATGGCTCATTGTCATAAATCCATCACGAAATTACAGCAATTATAAATAAGAAACGCATTTTAAGAAAATGATCTTACTGTAAAGGGGAAAAAAATATATTTACTGGGGCACGCAGCTGAAAAAATCTCATGCTGACAAAGCACATTAAAGATTTCGTGTAGAACTCTTATCATAGCCAGCTCATGTTTGCACAGCCTTTCAGTCAAATGGGTTTTACTAAAGGATATTTGAACAAGAAAAGAACCCTTGAATCAGGCAGACACCACGGATGAAAGACTCACAATTTTGACAAAGCTCGTACACGCAAGCTTAAAACAAAAGCATGAAACTCCTCCAGATTTATAGCCAACTTTGTTCCTTTCATAGCGCTGGCTTTCAAATACTTTGTGAAAAAATGTTGTCATAACAATAAAGCGTGAATAGGCAAATCCATGTATTCCCAGTTGTTGTCCCAAGCAAACAAGAAAAACATTTCACACTTCACAATTAATACAATGTCCCTTTGTCCCAACACATGAAAGAGCTATTTAAAACAAATAAATGAAGAGATAGCTACATTTTTGTTAACGTCTGGAATTTTTAAAAATATTCCATGTATTTTCACTTCTTTTTTTTTTTTTTCAGTTGAGTCTTTTCCACTAGCTCCACTAACTACACAATACCATCAGAAAAGGCCAGAAGAGATACAGAAGGGCAATATGTTGTATGCTCCAGCTGCCTGTTGTCAACTGAAAATGTCGTAAGGCAATTCAAAACCCTGCTAGTAAACCTTGGGGCCTCTGCCCTCGAGTGGTGAAGACCGGTGCCTATCCTTGACTGGAATTAGCCAGAATTTATCACAAGGTATCAATCTGTAAATAGTTACTGATATATAGCTTTATTGACATATTGGTTCCAACAGTAACAGCTTTAGCCTCTTCCTGCTGGCCATTCCCGGTTTATCTACTACCACAACATCACCTGAGGGTTAAAAATGTAACTCCAGATGGATCTTTGGAAGATCAAGGCTTGGGTGGTGACTGGCATTCCTGAAACCCTTCTAACACTTCAGGCTCTGGCCACCCCAAGTGCCACTTTCTGTGCTACTAGAAGTTGAATGAAGAAAGTAGGAGGTGCAATGGCCAAGGCAACTTGAGAATGATGATGCACAAAGGCTCTGCTGCAATTTCTGTTCTTGGCTGAACGCAGAGATGGGCTCATCCCCATGGGAGCTGGTGCAGGTTTTCCGTGAGCACGGCCACAGGGACTCAGACAAGGGCAAGCAGCAGATCACTTTGTCTGAGGGACTGCAGGTTGGTGATGGTGGTGGTGGTGGTCAATGCCTGGAAAGATGTAGCTCCTTTGTTCCAGGAGCACAGCTGAAGACATGTTAGACAGCAATTGGACAAAACTGAAGATCCCAGTGCCAACAAGGAGAGACAGAGCTTGACTGGTTTCACAAGTGTTACGGTTTTCTTATTTCTACAGACATTTATATACAAGTTCTAGCCTTCACTTAATAAATACACAGTTCTTTTGTTATTGCTTACACCGTAGGCAAGCCAAACATTGGAAGATGGATTAAAAAAAAGGGGATTCCGCATTTTTCTCCTACCTCTCCCCTTCTTTTGTGTCTTTGCAAAGTCTGAAGCTTTTTTATGCATAATGTAGCTCAACTGAGTCACAGCTAGTACAGCCAGCTCTTAACTGTCACAGGATGTATACTCCTCTGAACTGTGTTGGTTTGTGCCATTCTAAGTATTCAGATTTTCTTCCTAGGCTCGGTCAGAATTTTACAGTAAAGATGATCTCTGAGAATAGAAAAAAATTTGCTTGATTTATTAATTGTTCTCACTAGCTGCCTCTGTGTCTTTGCACTCATGCATTGTGCTGTCCAAACTAGTCAAAAGTTACTATTTTGAAACTACACAAGCAGGAAAACATCAATATTGATAAAATTTTGGCCTGCCTGTACTAATTCTTAATTTTTTCATCCATTTTTACTAGTTCAGTGTGTCCATTTTCTTCCTGGTGTGTTACTCTTACTTTACTACTGGTTAACAACCCACTAAGTCCTCCAAGAACCCAGAATCTTCCCCTTCCCAGGAAAATTTCCTTGTAACGTAACATAACTCCATGAAGCAGTGGAGCTTATGCTACAAGCATGGTGCTCCTCCAGAAGCTGATAGGATTTGTAGGCTTGCTAGAGCTTTCTAGGCCATAAGACACTATTATTATTCAACACGCACGAACCCCCAAATTACAAACCCTGCTCCACTTTTCCATGGCATTCAGCTTTCCATAGCTGGCTTAGGAGACTGACATTTGCACAGGGAAAAGCATAAAAAAACTGAACCTCAAGTCTAGAGATTGAGTTCTGAGCCAGAGGACTTTGCAGGACTCAATTTTTCGTCAAGCGAGCGGGTGCCTGTGAAAGCATAGGTGTGTCGTGGTGTTGGAGTTCAGTGCTAACATCGCTGTAGCCGTGATGGTCTGACACTTTCTACCCTGCCTGCATCAGGTCTAAAGGCTTTTCTGTTTCTCCAAGCTGAGACAGAAAGCGAAGGAATTACCAGTTCTCTTCTCCTGCCCCTCAACGAGCTGTTGATAGGATTACAGACGTGTCCTCCAGACCCAGTACCACAGCTTCCTGCCCTGGCTGAAGCGAGTGGCAAGGATGGGTTCGCGGCAGACGTGCCTCTATGTGTTAATTAACCAAAACTCCGTCTACAGCAGCTCGCCAGGATCAGCAGAGCCCCATCACGCAACAGCCCCAGCCCCCATACGGGCAGCGATGAAAGCCCAGCACTCAATGAAGACACTGGGAGTTCTTAAGACATCTTTTCAAAGAGATTAAACAGCCCCCACATTGGATTAGAAAGATGATGCCTGACACATTTAGTTTCCGTTACCTTTTGTGTACCCCTCAGTGCACAGACCTGTACCAAACACTGCATTATAATGCAGATTTCCCCGAATCCCTCTGGGATTTCACAGAATCCATAAGACCCTCTCAGCAGGAAGCTCTATTATTAAGCTATCTGCACCTATCACACAGTAAGCTGTGCCTAAGGGCCATCTAGAGGATGCTGAGTTACAAGAAAGCAGAGGGGTCAGGGGTTTGTGGTGAGGGAAAGAACTTTAATCTCAGAGTACCCGTAAGTGGGGGTGTGCAGAAACGCTTCGGCATTCCGCAGTTTTCCCTGTTCTTCCATCTCCCATGTCGTGGAGTAAATTAGAGAAAATCCCAGGCTGGATTGTCTTATTAGGAAAAATTATTTTTTACCAGAGGAACCGCTTCAACTAAAAGTGACAAAGAATAGATAAGAGTGAGCAGAACAACCCAATAAAATAGCACAGTGAAGTTCCACTCAGTGGAAATATTTTAATATACTTCTTTTCTCCAGTGCAAGGAAAAGAAGGCTCCAGCGATATTTCCAAGATAAATATGTGTTTAATAGCTCCCATACACTTCCTTGAAGGAAACCACTCAAAAATCTGAACCCCCTTTTTAAAAAAGGGGCACAGGAAAGAAATAATCACACAAACCATTTATCTCGTGTGTGCGACAGAGAAGGAACAATTTCTGCCCTCAGCTCATGACCACAGAGTTATTTTGAGGGAGGTCTGCTATTTAAGCCACGCCGTTTTCTTATTTTTCCTGGCACTGAAGAAGGCGAAGGTTGTGTGCGGAAGGGAAAGGCTTTTCTGCCTCCCCTGGAAATGCCAGCGCTCCGGCTCAGCCGGAGAGAGGAGAGACGACCTGCCACGCAGGCTCCAGTCCCCGCTTCCACCGAGCCAGGTTAAAACACAGGCTTGGCCCAAAACGCTGATCAAACTCAGTTTTCTTCAATAAATAAATCAATTAATTAAAAGTTGTCCAGCAGGCTATGAAATCCAAGTCTACCCCCCTTCAAATCTTCTCCCTCACGCCCCCCGTTAGGAGAAACACCAGCCTGATGGCAGATGCTCAAGAGCTCTGCTGCTGAAGTTGCCAAGGCAAACAGGGAAGGGGGAACTTTCAAAGCTCCCTACGAGTTTCACGTAACGCAAACAGAAACAGGTCTTTCTACACACACCTAAAATACCAAAAAAAAAAGCTTGCTTTTCAGACGCTGTACTATTCTTTCTTGCCCTCGATTCAATTTCACACTCCAAGTCAAGCTGGGAGGCAGAAATGTTAGTTTAGCTGTCATACCCGGCAAAAAAAAAAAAAAAAAAGCAGAATGGTTCGTTTTCCCCACTCAAGATGCAGAGAGTATTTGCTGCAGACAAAGCTTTAAAAATAAAGGAGTGGAGAATGCTTGAATGCTTTGTTCACTTATTCACTGCCATTAATTGAATTCAATGAGAAGTAGAGAAGTTCATTTTTTAGAACAAACCCTTCAAAAGCTAGGCGAAGTCTGACAGCACAAAAAAATCACAGATCACAGTAGCTTTGTAAAGGACTCTTAGTGTATCTTAATTCCAATTTATTGATCCTACTCCTTTTGTACACCTTCGTACGGCCATTCTATATTCCTCATCCAGATACGGCTACTTGGCTTTAGAGACTCTTGGTCTACTGAAAGCTCAAATAAAAATGGCCAACAGTTAGGTGTCGTCTACAAGATAAACATAAATCTCTCAGATAAGCTGGGGTTTGCATGCTAAGAAACAAAACATGCTGTTTCTCATACTTCTTTGGCTCCCTTTGATAAGATGCTAATGGAAAATAAAAAGGCGGGCGGTGGAGAAGGGAAGGTGTTTCATCTGAGCCGAAGAGTGAGCAGAAGACAAAAGGCAGGTATTTTATTACTGCATCTGTAACCTCATGATCTAGACCACTGCTGGAGTTTAGCCACTGCAATTACTTACACTGCCCCACTATACCATCATAAAGTTTATGAAGTTTCCTTGACAGTACAGTATCGTGCATTCATTTTGTAATTGTTAGTAACACAGGTCCTGTTTAAAGATTTTCCTTTGATGTGTAGTTTTTTTCTGGGTGACTGAACTTTGTGAATAACTCCCCAGTAACATTGCCCTCAAAACGCCGATTTTGTTTTTTAAACTACAGTACGTTGCAAATTAAGCCGGTGGAATTCACAAGGGGCTTATGGGAGGTGTCGAGAAGAGAGCTATTGTATCCCGGGTGATTTATGACCATCTTTAAGACTCCACCTTGGCTGCACTTTGCTCAGGGAAACCTGCAACGTTCAGCTGTAGCAGCGCATCAGACAAGGCTGTTCACAGAAACAAAAAAAAAGAGGGTTGAAACCCAACCTAATCTGGTACCTTTTTCCTCCCCGCAAAATCAAATAATGTAACGTGTGTATGTGGAGGCTCATTTTACTTGTAATTGATGTTAAAGTATGGCAACACCATCTGGGACCGAGAGTGAGTAGACAGCTTTGAAGGATAAGAAATCTTGCGCAAAACACACTGCCAAAAGATACAACTACTGGCATTTTATCCCCTCGCAATACTCAGTAGGAGGGACAAGTTAACCGTACAATAATAGTACCTGAAGCCTAAGTCACTTTTTCCATCAATATCCACAAGAATTTTCATGAAAGAAATAAAAAAAATCATCCACCTCCGACTTGCCCCAGAGATCATTGGGCAGACCAAAAGCAGAGGTGGGCAGAGGACTCAGCAGTGGATCCTAATTCCCCGTGAAAGTCAATGACACCACATCTCCCTTCCTATATTTATTTGAATCAGGGAATGTTTTTTTCTATAAGAAGTTTCACCCTGACAAACTCAAGACGGTAGAGTCCTTCTTCCTGAGGACTTTGCTGGTGTGCTGGCAATCCTCGCTCCAAGGTGTTGTGGAGCCATGCCAGGAGAAAGCAGGACAGAGAGGTAAAATGAACAGTGTCTGCCTGGCAGAAAGGCCAGGATTTATTTCTGACCCTGGCCAAAAGGCAGGAAGAGAACTCGCTGTGACCCAAGTGGGCAGTTCTGTGGGGAAACAGAGGACTTCTGCCTTGGGAGTGTACCAAAACAAGGAAACCACAGCGTGGAACACAAATTCCAGTCTACTTGTTCAGTGATGCACATCAGTACTGGACAGACAGTTCATAAAATTTACTATTTTATCATTAAAAAATACACTGACATCCATCTGAGTCCTTTTTTTCTAAAAAAAAAAATAAATAAAAATCCAAGCAACACAGTGGGACAACCAAGGGTATCTTCATGGACAAGCCCTGAGCAAACTCTTCCAGATCAATGGTTCAAGGAATAATTTTATTCCTTTTCTCTGACTACAATCCCATAGAATACATCTATAAATGCTCAAATTGGAGAAAAATACTACATGCTCCCTGCATTAGAAAGGGAAGTCAGCTTACTGCCATGCTGTTCCTTTAAGGCACCATGGATGAAGGAAATACAAAGCAAGCTTTAGTCCAAATGGACTCTCAAGTTCACAGAATATGTCATATGCACATTACTATTTTAGGGCTTGCTTTTTTTTTTTTTTTTTTTAAATAAATTGCCCTGTGGGAAAAGCTGGCTGCAAGTCCACACCACAGAAACCTAATTTTAACTCCAATGAATACAACTATTTACAAGGCCCCCTTTCTGCAAAGGAAAAACCCTGCCCTTGCTGGCAGTTTTGATGTGATATGAGCGCGTATTTCTAAGGCATTCAAATGGACCAGCTTAAAAAAATACTGTGTTTTTACTCATGCATCTTTAATGTTCAAACTGTTCTTGGCAGCTCCCAGTCAGAAGCACTGTCATTCAAAATAAGAGAGTGACAGACATTAATATGGAAACATTCAAGCTTTTAACTGAGCCGGAACAATAATTATGCCATCCAATTTTATTTTGACCTCCGTCTCCACTAGCAGACAAGATCCAAAAGATATAAAGAGGTGTTTAGGGAAAGTGAAATAGAAGTTTTTTTTTTTTCACCACGGTGCATTGCCCAGCATCAGAACCCTCATTTGAAACTAAAAATATCATTGCAGAGGTATTGGGGGACTCGTGGTATGACACAAGAGTGAATCAAGTCTTTACTACAGGAAACACTAATGCTCCGAAAACACTGTGCTAACACATCCAGGAAACAGCCAGCCAAAGGGGAATTTCACGTCGCCCAACCTACACCACACTTTCCCTAAATATAAATAAATTACATGAACATATGCTCTGTAAGCTGCTCCCAGATGCTCGAAGTGCAAAGACCAATAATGAAAACCAACACTAGCAGGGAAAATCTGTCGTTAAACACAACGCTCGGGGAGCGCGGAGGGGGAACGGCTTTTAATGAAACAGGTCGCGATGGTTTGAAAGGAGCTGACAACAGCAGGGAATGCCGGAGCTGACTTCTCCAAGTCTTCTCAGTCTTGGTTGAAAACAAGAGCCACAACCCCTCGCAGACAATGAAATTGTGTTTTATTAGACCTATAAAAGCACGCAGGTTTTTTTTTTGCTGAGACAATAAACAGATGGTTGTCTTATGCTCAGAAGCCAACGGGAACAGACTACTTAGTCTACTACTACATCAGATACTGCCGATACGCTGAATTATAAAGTACTTGTACGAGTCTTTGGCCAGCTATGGTGCCGTCCTAACAACGTACAACCTTCTGCGGCAGGACGCACTGCCCATGGCCCTCTCCTTCTCAGAAAGAGGAGGAGGGAGAAGAAGTGGCAGGGAGGTCCAACATGCAAAAGTAGCAAGGGAAAGATATCGAAAAAAACCCAATGAGATGATTTAAATTTGACTCTGATTATCGTCTTTACAGAGATGATCACCAGCCATGCTTGCCTGTTCACGCAGTGCAGTGAGGTGATGTCTCTGCTTAGCACCTGCTTGTCAGCAACCCAGGTCTGGTGTTTTTAGGTGGTGCCAAGGGAAAAAAGGCTTTCCACTAGCCTGAACTGGGCATTTGCGAACATCCTGCTACATTTGTGGTCCTAGTGACTGATAGCCACCTTACAAACCACAGGGATAAAATCCACAAGGGAAACCAAATGGAATTTTCCCTCTGCGTGCAGATATGCTAACGTGTATGTGTGCGTACCTATACTAATGGAATAGAAATCTCCCTGAAAATCTGAATTATATTTCCAAGTTGCAGCACACTTCAATTTGTCAGGATTCGGAAACCATTCAGGCCCTAGTCTTGTCTAGGCTAGACTATCGTAATTCTCTGACAAATGGGTTTGTTGTTTTTTTTTCCAGCTGCTTAAACAGTCTTCACAAAAGCACCGTCTCCTCATGCATGCCTCCATCCTGGAGAAACTTGAAAACTCTTCTTTCCCCTCTCCATTTTCTTCACCGTGTAATCTTTTCATTTACAGGCAGACACTTGAAATTGCCACATTAACACACAAGGAATTCACCAGGAGTCCTAATACCAACTATCTTTGTGCCTGTGCTTCACCTGAGGCGTGTGAACAGCGTTGTTTCCCTGAAGGGCACCATTCATGGGTTTAAGAAAATGAGGAATTATTTGCAGGTCCGGGGCCAGAAGGTGCACCTTGGGCACAGGCTTCGATACACCCACACAAAAGGAATTCCTGAACTGTTACTCAGAAAAGCCGTAGTGCAGGCAGCAGCGTCATAACTGAGCAAGAGAGAGTGAGAAGAAGAAGCGACAGAGGTCAAGACTGAGGCTTCCTTGGGCTGACCTAACATGGTTGGGAGCCCCCGTGCAAATTATCACTTTTGCATCCACTCAGCTACCCCTGCACTTTGCCAAATCCCCCGAGAGTTAGCGGCTTTGTTAGTGGCATCGGCCAGGTGAAGCATTTCCTAGGCATCCTGGAGAAGGTTTGGAGGCAGGACGTGAGCAGAAGTCAATTTTCATGTCTGGAAGCCTCTTTGGAGAGGTTTGAAGCCACTGCCAGTTTTTTCCCAGACTGTCCTATCTAGGCAACCTTGAGGGAGTCTGAATAATTTTCTCATCACTTACCAATTCAAAGGCATTCTTTGCCTTGATATGCAGCTCCAGTGAAGTCTTCCCTAAATTCCTAGTTTTCTTTGAAGACGTATCTCTATAATCAGCCTAGAAAGCTTCCTGAATCCTGTATGAGATGGTGAACTTTTGAAATCAACTCTTCTGGCTGAGATCTACATCACAGCAAAGCTGGAAGGGAAAATCTTTACAAACACCCAGCAAGCTTCCCAGACAGTAGAAATGCAGTCACCTGTTGTATTTGAAAAACCCTGCTGATAACAAACAAAATAGAGCTTCATCTTCTAGTAGGTGTTTAAAACAGGTGCAAAAGAAATCCAGGCAGAAAAGGGGGTGAAAAGGAAGAAACAACATAGACGTAGTCTCTGGAAATTTTGAGAGTTGAAGTCTTGAGAGTTTGAATTGCCAGGGCTGGTGGTCACTTCATTAGGGGTTCACCGCCTTTTGATGAAAAAAATCAGTTCTAATTGTCTGTAAGGTTGTACTCAACAACTCCAAAGCAACTTGAAAGTTAGTTTATCGCAAAAATCCTAGTTCTTGACACAGTTTGTATTTGACCTGATTTTTTTCATCTTTATAACTGACAAATAGCTTAATATGCAGGAGGTGGAGAGATGAAGTATTTTTAAGGCCAGGGCATCTAGCACTTTGCAAAAACGCCGCTAAGGCACCATTAAAGTGGTCACTAGTACGGTGCATCTTCATCTGGGAGGGAAGGACGTGAAGGCTGTCAGAAGGCAGTTGTGTATCTTCTTTTGCTGCTGCCAGAGATGAAACCTTCTGTGGACATTCGCAGATGGAGGGGCAGAGAAGAAGAGGAATGCTTTAACACCTGTTCGCCTCTGCCCATTTCTTTATTCCCCGCTCCACTGGCCTGTGCTTGGACACTTCCATTCTCCTCCGGGTGCCTGGACCCCTTGGCAAATTTCCCGAGATAGGCAGTTCGCTATTTTCTAGGAAGGAGGATGGTAATTGGAGGGGGGGGTGGGGGGGAGATTCTGCTTTTGATGTGCAGGGCAATTAAATCCTTGATGAATGGCGAAGAAAATGAACCATTCGGTGTCACTTGAAAGGCGAGATGTGTAGTGCCATTTCTCCGCGCCAGTGTGAAATACAGAGGGGCACAAGGGCAGAGCAGAGCTCTTTATGTTGCGGCCAGAGCCGCTCGCAGATGCGGCGGCACAACAGCCCATTCAGAAGGGAGACTATACAACAGGTCATGAGAAAAACCTGTTGCTCCTGATTAAGTTTGCAAATACTGTATCCGTACGGGATTCAGAGAGATGGCTGTACCAGATGAAAGGTTCCCAACTGGAATTAGGATGAGCGGCAATTCTACATCGCAATCAAGGCTGATTAAACTAGTATTCACCCAGCAGCTTTTACTCCTTTGTACAAATAATTCAATTACCATTTTTGACAGGTTTTTGCTCCCTTTTAAAGCAGTTCTAACAGTTCGTAATATACCCCAAAACAATGTGCTCAGTTAATAACACATTCACTCCAATATTCACATTTTTATATCCAATCTTATGAATATTTTCAAGAAGAAAGCAAACTGCCCATGGGATTCCTTCCACCTTCAAAAGAGCTGATACAAAGGGGTACAGGAATGTTAGCACATCCTGATGCTTTCTTAAACGCCACAGAATATTAAAACAGAGTTTAGCTTATGTAGAGACAACTTCCCTATTAAACAGCAAGGAAACTGGGAAAAAAAACCCCACAGGATTATTAGCCAGTTTCTACAACGTGGTCTTTTAAGTTACTTCTCAAGCCCTGTACGGAACGGCATCGCAGGACAGACGGGGCCCTGTGTAGGAAGTCAGAAGTATGAAAGTCAGCGTTCTGCTACCTACAAGGACAAGAGGCTAAACTCAGGCTTTGGGTAAGCACAGTCTTCGGAGGGAAAAAAAGTTACTGATGAGGAGACCTGATTTTGGCTTTTCTGATTTGAGTTCAGGGGGAAAAAAAAGTGGGGAAAAAAAAAAAAAAGTACTTCAAGTGTCTGATCAATTTAAGAGTGTAAATCCCATTAATTCCCAGCCGCTGCATGCTTTCACAAATCCTACTCTCGACTATCAAGACCACGTGAGTACGAATGTACCTCAGAATAAGATCAGATTCAGATATCCATTGTTCCAGGCACCCAGATACGCAGCGTTAATTGAATTTGCACGTGTAGTAGGATGCCGTGAAGCGCATGATGTTGTAGCTGTGCTTCTTAAAACACTTCTCCCTCGCCAACACGGACAGTTCTCACAGAACAACTTGTACAGTGTCTAGCTAGCTTTTTTTTTTTTTTTTCCAGCTGCTTCCATCTTCAGTTGTTGGAGTTAAAGCATCTGAATCTCTTTACAAGTCACATCAGAAAACCAGGCTGCGACACTCCTGTCATTATGCTGAAAGCGTGCGCGTGGTCAACTCTTAGGCAGGGACAGAAGACAGTCAGTCACATACGAAATAGCTCCAGGAATTGGCTTCACAACACTGTAACTGTTAAGAAACGATGACTATGGGACACGATAGCTGTGAAGGGCAACAAGAGCAGAGCCACAAGGTGGGAGATGCAAGGCACACCCAGGAAACACCGCGGTTTCTGCTCCTGCTGCGGAGTGCTCTTCATCGAGGGGCTGATGCCGCATCTACCGAAACCCGTGAGAGGTCTGGCACCGGCTGGAGTGGGAGCGAGGGGAGAGTCGAGGGTACCAAACACAAGAGGTGGCTTTAAGTCAACACAAAGCACAACTGCTAATACAGAAAGAGGCAATTTACTTACACCCCCCCCCCAAAAAAAAAGGTATTTGTTCAATTCTGTAAGGATTTCAGGATTTGGGCTTTTAAACATGCGTTAGCACTCTTATACGGGCAAATATTTACTTCTCCTCTCTAACTCATTTTCTTCATTATTGAAGATCCCCAGAGTCTGATTGAGATCCAAGTGGGTTTATACTTTAACTCTCAACATGCCATTTAAAAACAGTTTTAAGAAGCCTCTCCTGCTCTCCACTGCTTGTACACCAGTCCCAGGGCCAGGAATAAATGCAAATCTATAACGGCATGAAAAAAAGATTGCTTCGGAAAGACAATTTTATTACTATTTTCTTATATATGATTTAGAACAAAATCCTGTGTTGTATTTTGCTACAATAAATCACAATTCTTTAAGAACTTCTTGGGAAAAGGACTATTTTCTTTGAAGTGTTGCTTTTCTATGGTAGCCTAGGTTTTTTCAGCTCAAACCAATCAAGTACTATTTTTCCGAAGCAGTTGAAATGTAAACTCTTTGTTACAACTGCCTTTCAGGAGAAATACAACATAAATTAAAATCAATGTGATTTGACTACTTTGTTCATATGTTATTGCACACCAGAAATGCAACATTTAAATATTTCATGTATGCGCTGTGGTATTCAAGCAAAACATATCGTCCATGAGAGCAGTGCCGAGAAAAAGCACTGCAAGCCAAGTATTTGGTAGCCTATCTCCTTCTTTCACATTTCCTTCCTGCCCTTAAATCAGTCAGAAGTGGGTCTATATTTAATAAACAGAAAACAGAGATTACACAACCAACTTGCTATTCTGAATAATATTTTATCCATTAATCTGTTTTAAAAAAGCAGAAAATAAATTAATTATGACCTCATTTTTGACATCCAAAGTGACAAGCTCGTTGGCCTATGCCCTACAACCTACCTAAATTTTTCCTCTTAAGTATTGCCAAGGAGGTATTCATAATTTTCCAGAAAAATCACATCTCAGGCCTCTGGTTGTAAGGTTTCATGCACTGGTTAGCTAAAATTAGAAATCCAGTCTAAAAGAAATCAAACAGGTCACAGACATCTAGACACGACATTCCATTACAGAAGTTATTTGGAAATGCTACAGTTTGATGCTATGGTTTCCTTCATGTAATTTCAAATTACCTCAAGAATGTTAATCATCTCACAGCAGTAAATACCCCGTGCGCCAAGCGTTTTCCGTAAAACCTAGAACTCTTTCTTCACGTTGACTGTGATCTCCAGGGGTTCAGGTGGTCTGCTCATAGAAAGGCAAAAGAGAGAGATGACAATTCAAACTGGTCTTTGAAAGTCATGGTGCCTCGTAATCCATCATAAGCACTGGTCTTGAGTGGAGATCAATAGCAAGGACTCATCAAGGCCATAATTTGCTGGTTTACCTGAATAAAAGTGTTACAGTGATTGACACAAAGCACCACCCAAGGGCTACAACTGGGCCTGCAACCCACAAGATGCTGCACAAAGGACAATCCCTGCCCTTCAGGGAGGTGAATTGCCTCCTGAGGTGCCTACAGCTGCAGCAGCCAAACTCCTCCACCACTGCTCGTGGTCAGCGCTGTCTGAAGCGGGACATCTCGCAGGACTTTGGTGAATGGTCAGCTACTACCACCCATCCGCTGAGGCATTACAGCTCCGTGCATGTTTTTAGCCCACAGCAAAGGCAAAATAATAATTAGCAAAACACTCTCATCATTAAGATGAACTGCATCACTTCTGCAGAAGGTCAGAAGCACACAGGAGGCTTGTTCCCAAATCTCTGCTGACACAGGGAAAGTTGGTGGTGTGTTGGAGCCCTAGTTCGCACGTGAGCCCATGTGTACAGTTTGTGTCACACATCTATTTGTCCCCCCACAAACAGACACAGAAGGATGGCAAAGGTTTTACCTGGTGAATCTCTCATAAGGTTGACAAGAAAACAAGTTTGGACTCAGTCACATGGACCCAGGCTGCCAAACAACTTGAGTTTCCAGAGTAAAAACACTGGGGCAGGCAGTGGAAGCAAGGACTGAGTTTGACTTCAGAGCTTACCAGGAGGGAAATAAAGAGGAGAAAAGGAAAGTAAAGTTTCTTTCTGTCTCACGAGGGACAAGAGGCAAGAAGTGGATCATGTGCTGTTGCCAGGAATAACGAACTCTAGAACACCTAATAAAAATGTTCAGGGAGTCCCGTGATCTCAAATAGAAAGAGCCTGTAGAGAGATATCACTCTTTTCACATGTAGCCCAGCGAAAAATCCTGAAGAAAAAGAAGCGAAGCACACTTGTACCACAGAGCAAAACACGCTGGGGTTCCGTGTTTAATTTGGAATACAAAATGGCTTGCCAAGGAGGGGTGGGATCATTTGTAGGACACAGCAATAAACTTTCTCGAACAGAAGACATTGTTAAGAGAAACTGTTCTAGGCTTAGGAAAACATCTCCACACTGCAGTGGCAGCTGGACAACCCAGAAGGAGAAGCAGATGACAACAGATGCTAGTGCACAACCAAGTACAGTGACTTGAGATAGAGACTTCGTGGGAGGGAGATGGAGAGCAAATATCATCTTCCAATGGACAAAGCATTTTTACAGTTGGAGAAAAGGATATCCAGCTTACAAATGCCTGGTGAAGGACTGGCAGCGAGGCATTTCACGATAAAGGCAGCGCTGAAGAGCTAGATAACCCTACTGCGAAGAACATCAACAGCAGAACTTGAACAGACACAAAGACCCTTTACATGCCTGCCCTGAAGATGACTGACGGCTACTTCACTGGCGTACTTGGAACAAGGAGCGATCCAGTCCCAGGTGAACAACGCTGAGCAGCAGTTACACGGCAGAGCAAACACAACTGCAGACTTGTGCTGGGGGGTGAGGAAAGGAGGGGGAAGCACCAGCGAGGAAAGGCAGGCTGGTCACAAGCAGTTAGAATCATAGAACGGTTTGGGTTGGAAGGGACCTTCAAAGCCCATCCAGTCCAACCCCCCTGCAAGGAGCAGGGACATCTCCAACCAGATCAGGTTGCTCAGAGCCCCGTCCAACCTGGCCTGGAATGTTTCCAGGGATGGGGCATCCACCACCTCTCTGGGCAACCTGGGACAGTGTCCTACAACCCTCAGTGTAAAAAAGTGGTTCAGAGCATCATGAAGAAAACACGTGGGATACAGCCAAAGCAAACAGGAGACAGATCTCCATGGCTGTGACAGTGGAGGAGGTCGTGCTTCCAGTATCTGCACATCGCAGAGGGAGGCTCCGGGCAACCCAACAGAGCTTCACACTGAGCGAATCAAACAGTAAAACCATTCATTTTCTGCAACTGGCCAAAATTCATCAAGTGCCATAAGAGGCAAGGTGAGAGAGCAGCTGTACACACAAGCCCAGATTTTATTTGCAGGAATTTTACAGTAATCTCAGTAGCTGAAAGAACTGACATCATGATGTAGAGACCCCGGAGGATTTATCTGCTGGTCAAGCACACAGGGAGCAGAAAGTAAATGTGCAAAGGCTACCATGACTGACAGGAGGATGAGTCTGTGCAGCGCTAAAAAATCCAGGCCAAGGAAAAACCTGCTCGTTTGGATGGGGCCTATTCATCCACTGGCAACTCAAGGCGACGGCATAGGGTAACAGGCCGAATAGCAGCGAAACGTGAGTCACAGGAGACAGGGACTAACTCAAAAAAAAACCCAGTCAAGGCAAAACAAAAGATAACATGAGAAAAACTCAGCCCAGATGGCACCACAGGAAGGAGGTAGAGAATCATAGAATCACATGGTTGGATGGGACCTATGAGATCATCTAGTCCAACTGTCTTCCCACTACCATTGGTGCCAGAGCTACTAAACCATATCTTGTAGCTTCTCACCCAGCCGCCTCTTGAACACTGCCAGGGACGGCGACTCCACCACCTCCCTGGGCAGGCCATTCCAGTGCCTGACCACTCTTTGGGAGAAAAAGTTTTTCCTCACGTCCAACCTAAACCTCCTCTGGTACAACTTGTGGCCATTACCTGGGGTCCTGCTTGTTGCCTGGGAGAAGAGGCCAAACCCCTGCTCATCACAACCTGCCTTCAGGAAGTTATAGAGAGCTATAAGGTCTCCCCTGAGCCTCCTCTTCTCCAGACTAAACAATCCCAACTCTCTCAGCCGCTCCTCATAAGGCCTGTGCTCCAGACCCCTCACCAGCTTCGTAGCCCTCCTCTGAACACGTTCCAGGGCCTCAATGTCTTTCTTGTAGTGAGGGGCCCAAAACTGAACACAGTACTCGAGGTGCGGCCTCACCAGCGCCGAATACAGGGGGATGATTACCTCCCTGCTCCTGCTGACCACACTATTTCTAATGCACGCCAGGATGCCGTTGGCCCTCTTGGCCACCTGGGCACACTGTCGGCTCATGTTCAGCTGAACATCAACCAACACCCCCAGGTCCCTTTCCTCTTCACAGTCCTCCAGCCACTCAGCCCTGAGCCTATAGCGCTGCTTGGGGTTATTGTGGCCAAAGTGCAGGACCCGACACTTGGCCTTGTTGAACCTCATCCCATTCAGCTCAGCCCAGCGATCCAGTCTATCCAGATCCCTCTGAAGGGCCTCCCTACCCTCAGGCCTATCCTAGAGGACGCAGGATCCTGTGTCCTCTGTCCTAGAGGACACAGGATCAGCCATGGCTGCACAGAGGAGAAGCCACAGGTGGGCCGAGAGGAACAGCCTCATACAGCGAGTGTAGCTACGCAATGGGAGCAAAACCCATGGGGCAAAACCAGAGAGCCCGAGCAGGACTGGTTCAGCAGCCGGTGCTCCAGGCAGAGGATAAAGAACAACAACAACAACAACAAAAAGTCACTTTTGATCCACTTCCATCACTTTACAGCTCAGTTAAAGCAAGTGTATCTCCTCCTTGGCTCATGAGTTCCTGGAAATGAAAATAGTGACGTTATGCAAAATGGATCATCTTTACCTCTACATAAGTGTGATATTTTACATAGAAAATATCAAGAAAAATATGAGGGGTGAGAAAAACACAGCATATTGTCTAAGTTCCCCCTAAAGCAGGTGGACATTTCTGGGAATAAGTTCAATTGCACCTAATGCATTAAAAAGGCCTCAAACTTGTTGTGTATCATGGTTGTGCTTCACCTATAGAGAAGAGGCATAAGCCTCACCAGTTTCCAGCCATTCAGCAGAAAAGAGCTACGACATGGCTAAACTGGCTTGTGTCCATTCCATCCGACCTCACAGGGAGAATAAATACATCAAACATCAAGAGGAGTCCAGGTATTACTCTAAGCAGAGTCTATATAACCACTAAAAATAGATGCTATGGAAAATCCCCGTGCTTTAAGGTTTTGCAGCTTTGGGCCAAACTCCAGAGGCTGTCACAACTGACAATGTGCACGTTTTTTTAAGCAACGCAGGCCACATCTAGCTGATTGAGAACTTTATAATATATGTTTTACTAATGAATTTTATGCTAGCTGTGCCAAATCAGCTAGTTTATTTGGGCACGTTCATGCAAATTGTATATTGACTTGGAGCAGAAAGAAAATTCTTCAACTTTCCAGAGCCGTGGAATAAAAGGAGTGTGTTCCCTGAGTGGAGGAGCACATTTGGCACTGAGCAAGGGTCCTGAAGGCTTTGAGGAGGGTCTACCACAGCATGATTAGGGGCTCTTGCATTTTGGAATGCCAAGAGAGAAAATGCACGTACTGTTAGGCTGGGAGAGGAGTCAGCATTTCCAAGTGAAAACTTGTTTTGTAGGCATAGTATAAGCTGGGGAAAAAAAATCTAATTTCATACAATTTGTCATTTTCCTTTGATTAAGTCTTAGTTTATCACTTTTTTTACCCTCTGTGCTTCTCCATCCCTCTTTCCCCTCCCCCATCCCGTCTCACAATTCCCAGATTGTGCTTTAAACAACAATACCGCAGCTGAAAGGCTATTATGCAGATTCATGAATACATAATTCAAAATCAAGCTACCACAACAGTTGCTCTTAACTTTTTTAACCCTATTGTCGGCCGAGCGGCGACGTTCAGCTGCGACAGCAGACGAGAGAAATATGACACACGCAGGTTTTCCCACAGCCTTTCGCCCCTTCTCCGCGCTAATCCCATTGAGAGCATTGACGCTCGGAGCACAATGCGGGGATCCCCGCCGCGGTCCGGGGACTGACCGCAGCTCCGCCACCCCGTGCCAGGGGGATCCCCCGCCACAGTTTGGATCTGGGTTTTGGGGGGTAGGATGAACCTCTTTGCCGTGATGCAAGTTTGGCTCTAGATGACGGAGCTGCCGTGTTAGCCTGAAGGGGAGAAACATTCATTTATTGCACGACTGTTCAGACACAATTACACTACTGCAAAAATTTTCACTGTAAAATAAAACACCAAAAAACCTATTGAATTCCCATCCCAGCGCTCATACTGGTTTGTTTCTGCTTTTCTAGGCTAGTTTTAGAGAACGTCAAGAAACAAGGCTCTAGGATTAGCTGCTTCTGACAGGAGCTGTAGTGTCCATACACCTTCCAACCACAAGCAGCTCTTCCCCTTGAAAGGATAGATCAGTGTATTTTGTTTTTTCAATAACATGTAACCCAGGCAGACCGATCTGCGGCACGCTGCCACCCGCACTCTGGCCCTGCACAACGTGCTGCCCTGTCAATTTGCCTAGCAGCCCAAACGCACGCCTCGCTATCTGTAAAAGAGCCCCTTTAACTTAGCCCGTAAAAGACCATTTCTGCTTGGTGTCAGGTCAATTTAGTGTTCTTCGTACTTTGCAGGGGTTTCCCAGAAAGCTCCGTTCTCCTCCAAAGACCAAAGAATGCTCAGTCCAAAGGTAATTTGGGCATTTAAATTAAATCACAGCAACTGGTGCCTTTTTTCACCTATTTCCAGACGACTGTAGTCAAAGCAAGCACAGCAACTCCTCGGTGCTCTGTCAAGATCCTGCACAAGAGAATGAGATAACCAACTCTTTAGCAAGTGGCTTAATAGACGGTGAAAAGCCCGTCTCTAAAATTCAGCACAAGCATTTCTAATAGTCTACGGACAAGTGAATGATGGGCTGATTCTTATTAAGTTTCAGACAAAGGTGAATTAGTGTCTTTCGCTATGGCAACAGCAATAAAAGGATACAGAATGACTCCGAAAGGCCTTGGTTGGCTGGAGAAATTGGTTGACATTCTGCAAGTCTATTCAACCAGGAAAGGGTTTCATTGTGTGCACTTCCCCTAGGATGATGGGTCCCATCACATGTTCTCCCTCAGCCTACTGCCAGGGATGGGGACAAGAAGGGAGCAGGAAAAAGAGAGCATATCTAGATCCTAAAATGGTGGGGTGGAGGACATGATTAACTGTTACTTGCTGAAATTGTTGGGGGAAAAAAAAAAAAAAAACAAGGAAAGAAAAACCCTAGGTCAAAGCCAGCTTGAGGCTTCCCACTAGCTCAGGCAAAGATTAAGTTCTGCTTCATCAGCTGGTTCAGTGAGCGACGTACCCAGAGCTACAAGATAAATAAAACAAGGAAAGAAAAACCCTAGGTCAAAGCCAGCGTGAGGCTTCCGACTAGCCAGGCAAAGATTTAGTTCTGTCATCAGCTATGGCTGGTTTCTCAGCAGATGGACTACGTGATGTCTTTCCTTTAAAACTCCAACCCTCTTTTCCATTGATCACTGTCATCTTCTACGGATGTCACTAACCAGAGACTTAGTTAATGATACAAAAAATACCTAGAAGAAAGGGCGTTGTCATTTACACTCTGAAGGGAGAAAACAGGGAGTAAACCACAAGAGATTGAGCATTTAGGCTGGTGAATGTTTTGTTGCTGGGGCAGGTTACTATACCGTGCTTTTGTCTTCACTGGAGAACCTTGTAGCAGTGTGGCAAAATAGTCTTTCTCCACTTTCAGTTCAAAAATGCCAGTAACTTGCCAGAATAACAGAAATCTTGAAGTCTTGCATGAACCTCTCAAGCACTTCAGCGGTCCTCTGCAGAGTCAATCCTCTGGATTGAGTTATTCACACAATGCTGTTCTTCATCTTCTCTCACAGTCCTCACAAGGATCTAATTTTGGTTTTCACTCAGTTGTAGACTCAGAGAAGAATTTAAGGTGAGCACAGAGGACCTTTGGAGGTCAACAGATCCAGCTCGATGTTAAACAAACATTTCCATTCAGCTATTTTTTCAATTCATAAAAATTCTCTTCTAGTGTCTCCCTCAGCTTCACCTTATCTGATGTCTTCTTCATACAGTAACTGCTTGGTGGACTTTCACCCACCTGCAGCGCTCATAGTAGATTTTTGCACTTACAGTCCTTTGTGTGAGGATGTCAGAGCTCCTGGTGTGGTTGATTAAATATCCCTTGTTTTATAGGAGGAAGAATGGTGCCTTCAAAAGATTAATCAGCCTGGCAAATTCTTCTTGTCCACACATTAGCAACATGCCCAGCCAGCCACACGGCAACGGAACGGAGCATTGCAGCAGCTCTGGCTCTGAGGAGCCTTCGTTGCCGAAGGGGATCACAAACCACTTCATCAAAGCAAAAATCAGCAGTGAGGAGTGACTAAAGGAGGGGGAAGAAACTATCAGGAGTGTTTGAGGCCACAGCCTGAGAGCCCTAATCAATAAAAATAAACGGTAATCTTCCCCCAAGGAAATGTTCTGTGCCTTTTTCTCTCATTTCTTCCAGAGTTGACAGAAGTCAAGGGGAAAGGCATTGACGTTTTGTTACTTTTTATTTACTCAAATGCACTGCATACTGACTGTCTTAGTTCCAATTTCATTGTTGTCTTATCTTGAAATTCTTCAAGGCAGTTTGATAAATGAATTGTTAATTAGTCCAACATCACTTATTCTTCCTACAGAGCTATCAATAGAATGTGCTCTTAAAGTACAGATCTCCCAAATACCCGGGGAAAAGCCCTTTCAGGATAGCAGCTGCACACTCCATATGTGCTATGTTTATGGAAAGAGTAAACATGAAAAACAGACACATTTGGTTTTAATTCACTTTGACTGACCCAAGGAATCCTCCCCAGAGATAACACTCAGGTCAGCCCATAAATTTTCAAATAAGTGTGCATGATTTTCCCTGCATGTCTTCTATTAAAAAAAAGCCAGAAGAGTGCGGTGAAGAGTTTCGGAGCAGACGTCCAATAAAGACAACGACATAAAACTGGCATGTTTGTGGACTATTTCACCAGAGGCCAGCCACTGTACCAGCACACGCCATGGCGCTCATCAACAGTCCATGTAAAACCCTGCTTCTGTAGAGAAAAGTACCTCATGTTACCAGAGGCAAGAGTCAGAGGCTCAGACATAATATTGAATAATATCTTACCCCGCAAAGAGCCTCGCTGAGGCCAACAGATGAAATCATGGGCTCAGATACCATTCAACGCGGCTATCGCAATTTGATCCATGATTACAGCTTCTGGGAAAGTGTTCCCACTTCTTCCCTCCACCTATTTTTAGACAAGTTGAAGGGATTTTGTCATAGAAGAGTAAATTTTTATTTACCTTCGTTCTTTATAGCAACATAAGTCTGAAAAATCCTGAAGCAGGTGCCAAAATGTGGTCCTATTAATTATAACGAAAATGTTGTAACATTTTAAGTCCTCTAAAGCAAATTGCAACGCTGGGCCACACTGTGGTATCCTGGCTGTCATGGTGTCCACCTCATCAAAACACTCCTCACGGGCTTCACCTCAAGCAGCTGTTTATGGGGTCTGCTGAGCCCAAGCCGTGCAATTCAACTGTTCCCTACAAGAAGTGTCCTGTATCAACGGAGCTACGCTGATCTACAGTGGCTGGTGTTACCGCTGTACAGCGTTCCGATGTGCAGTGCTTTGTATTTGGTGTAGTTCTGGTTTTTGCTTCACTGACACAGAGAATGACAATTTTGAGTTATCGTTAAGGCAATGACCGTCATTACACAACAGAAAGGAAGAAAACATGGGATGCCTCCCATCATGCAGCTAGAGAACTCGCTTCTGATTTTCTGCCACTACCCCAATTTCACAGCAATAACACCCCAGCATTTTGTCTTTGCTGCATTTGGGGTTTCTTTCCTTTTTTTTGATTGGCTTTTTGTTGACAATGGTAACAATTTCGGTGTTATTTTAAAAGATGCTTAAGTGGTACCCAATTCAAGTCTCTTATGTTGCTTTGAAATTTGAAAATTCTAAATTCACTTTAAACAAAGACATAGCTGGAAGCACAGGAGGGCAGCCCTGATGTACACAAATTTATCTTAATTCCCCAAATTCAAGCCAACTGCTCTTGATAATATTTCACTGAGGAGGTGATATTGATGAAACTCAGCCAAATACAAGAGCAAAATCCCTTTTTTCAATTAGATATTTTTAACGTCTCCAAAACAGAGTTCCATCAATGCGACAACATCTTGAATTAATTGAGCTACGGGCAATCCCCGTTCGTTTTGTGTACTATGAAATGTAGGAAACACAGATGCTGTCTGTTTAAACTGTCAAACAAGTTTCCTGATGGTAGCTATCATGTCTGCCACAGACTTGTTGGTTTAACAAATGTTGCGAACGCAAAGTTGGAACATGTGTTCAAAATATTCCGAGCTATAAACATCAGAATCATTAGAAGTTGCGTGAAGGTTTGTACCATCATCATGAGAAGAGCCGTAACTGCTCTGGCTGTTTTGCTGAAGGGTTTCAGGAAGGCTTTTCTATTTCAAATATGATCACACTTATTGTGAAAAGCCTCATCACCCAAAACAGGAGATCTTTGCTTAAAACTGTGGGCAACTAAGCAAGCAGTTGGCACATAAAAAGCCTTCCTTTTTTTTTTTTTTTGTTTCACATTAACAACAAAATAAATCCTGCAGGTAATTTATGGCCTTTCTCATTAGCAGAATCTCTGAGAAACAAGAGGACTAACTCAGCAAGAACATTGGGAAATCTCAGACACTACATCTAACGGCTAGATACCATCTTTCCACACACATCTCCACAGGTACAATTGTGAGAAGACAGACAAGCATGAGATCTTTCTGGGCCAGACAGGCTGGAGTTACTATTGCAGGTGTGCAGAGGGGAAAAAGGGCAAGGCTATAGGTGAGAACTTTCAGAAAAGGGATGAAATCACAAGATGTGCAGTTATTCTACTGAGCTCCTGAACTCAGAACTGACACAATTAAGAAAAACCATTGAGCTTGTAAATCCACGTTACACCCTAACTTCAACCTGCTAAGAGAACACGGTTATTTCTTGATCCAGATGGTTTTTATCTCCAGTATGCATAGACAAGTATTTGCTGCATGTGTAGCACCACCAGAAGGTTCAGGAGATTGCAATCCTGATTTTATTTACTGTAAAATACTCTACTGAACAATGATAAAGAGAGGTTTGAAAAGGATCCCTGATGCTCGCTGGAACAGAAGCTGGGAAACTTCTTTCTTCTTATGTCAGAAATAAACTTTTAATGAAATATCCAACTATTACTACACATCACTAGCAATTGCAAGACTACTAATGAGGACAGACTGCTGGCTTTTAAAACCACCATATTGTTTCTGCTCGATGCAAAGAAAAAATAATGCTCCGCAGAGCCTGTTCAGAAGAGAGCTCAGGCTCGCTGAAGGCCAGATACCAGTGCTTTTGGTTTCCCTGACCTTACTTTTGAGAAAAGTGGAGTCACTTCTAAAGGCTTCAACAACAACGTAAGGGTAGGAAACCATCCTGCACTGGGCTGTCTAGATTTTAGAGCGGCTTACTCTCCACACAGCCACGCTCAGTATGAACGACGCAATGGGATCTTGCGAGACTGTCAAAGCACTTCCAAGTACCAGCAAATTGAAAAACAAGGTGCCCATGGGGAGAGGCATGACATTGTGAAGCTGTAGCTCCAAGGCATTTTGGATCAATGTACAATGTGCTGTTCATAGGACTTAATGAAACAATTACAGCCCTCCCGTTGATTGCCTTTGTTTTCTACCATGAATCAATAGATTATCAACTACAAATGTCACCGCGTTCGTTCTTTCCTAGGAGGTCACTCTGCAAGGTAATAACGAAGAACACACATCGCTTGACTAAGTCTGCTTTTGAGTTACTACCTACAGATAAATGTCTCAATTTCTGAAGAACTGAAAGATGCTTAGATGTGCTAAAGAGAAACTGAGGACACAACAACAACAACAAAAAACCACCAAAGGAAACGTGAATGGAAAATCAGCTGTTAAAAAGCCTCAAATCTTCAGGCATGGAAAGTGTATTTTGACAACTTCAGTCCTTTGGATTGAGTGGGTTTCTGTTAGGAGAGTTCTGCCTTTTCAGGAATGTCTATTTTTAGTTTTAGCAAGTCTCATTTTTCTAGTTCTGTGTTCTGCTTTTTCCCATTACATAAATAATTTTTATTATTTCTATTTTACTATACAAGACAATAAAAGAAAAATAAAGACTTAATACACTAAAAGCAGACCAAAAGAAGATACATAAGCTCCAATTTCATTACCCCACACTGGGATTCCTAGACTATCTCTATCCCGTTGAACAAGCCCATGAGCACAGGAGGTTGTAGAGGATCACCACCCGAAGCAGATACTGATTTGAAGTGAAAGGTGTCAGTAATGAAACGGGAGGTTTTGCATGATGTCAGAAGCTGAAACCATTCGGTGTAAAACTGAAGACGACACGTTTGTCAAGGTACAGCATTACTCCGGTGGCTTTGCTGCCAGGTCCCACCTGGGGTCCCTACCTTTTATCTACACAAGTGTCCTCCTCATCCCAACTGAATCCTTAAAACCGTTGAAGATTTTTGTCAGACTGCTGCCATGTTTATTTTCGCTGAGAAGGCAGTGTCTCACGTAACCCTTAATTACAACTTGGTAAGAATGTGCTAATATATTCCCATCTGAGATGTGCTGACGGCCTCCAAATGAAAGAAGGAAGCGACAGAAAAACTGCTGTCTCGTCGTGCCACGGAACATCCTCATTTCACCTAAGAATGACAATGCCTCTCCACAAAAGTACTTGTAGGAGACACGTGGAACAAGCTGTAAGAGTTATCATAAAGTAGACAAGCTCTCAAGGATGCTAACACAGCGAGAAGAGTATAACAATACAAGATACAATGATATTATAGAACAGTATACAATAAGCAGGAATTCAAATGTGCTGATCTGAAAGGCCTGCAAAGGAGAAGCCCCCTCTCCCTTGATGGCCGGGGTGAGCCTCAAGGCAGCACAATCCATTGAGAAGAGGCAAAAATCACTAGAGCAGGACATTGCTCTGAGCCTTCTACCTTTTTCCTGGAAAGCTGTAATTTACTCCCTCCAATGAAGCCAGGTTAAAAAGGAGTTTTTACAAGACATCTGGGATTTTATGGACTGCAAAAATTTCAGGGATGAAGACAATCTCCACTTGAGGACACATGCACCAGCTGTTGCAGCAAAGCCTCTTCCAGGTTTCTAGGCACTGCAATAATGTAGTTGTATGAAAAAGAAGAAATAATTTAAAATTAGGAACCTTGTTTTTTCAATTGATCTGTCTTTGAGCACTTTAATCTTAAGCAGTAGGGACAAACATATTCATAAAATAAATGGGTTGCAATGCCCCTTGACAATAAAAAAGCACTGCAATCTCCTGACCTCTAAGTTCCCTATTAGAAACCTTTTTTTGACATTTGATTCCCTGCATTGGTCAGAAAGAAATCCTGATATCAAAACAGCTTAGGTTAAAAACAAGAGGGATAAGGAGAAAACAGAAAAATAATGCACTTTTGATTTATTTTTTTTCAGCTTTCATAATAAATGCCCTAGATAGAAATCTTGCCAACGACATCTATTGACAATGAAGAGGGTTGGTTTTTTTTTTTTTTCCCCTGGTGCAAATGTGAAATGAGCATTGGTTTTTTTTTAAATAAAATTTCACGTTTGACTTAAAAATCAGTTGGCTCCTGAAAAGAGAGAGCCTTAGCAAGGCAACAGACAAGCTGTTAGTAACTTAAAGTGCAACTGCTAAGTTAATTGTCAATGAGCGCAATACAGACCTCTCTTGCACCAGAAGATGGGAGCACAGATTTTTGGAGACAGCATTTTTCTGAGATGCACCGATTTAGCTATTGCAAATACAGAGCAGCTGTCAAAATGCATGCAATAAACAGTATATTAGACATTATTAATGCACCTACTGCACACAGCTTGATCAATGAAGCTGCAAGATGGAAAGAAATAACAAGAATTACTGAATATAGAACAGTAGCAAAAGCATCCTGAGATAGGTAACTCTGCCAGCTGGCACCTCCTTAAGTGTTCTACCGATCTTAATTTCAGCCATGTATTAGTAGCATAACTTACCTAATAAATCTAGTGGTTTAAAATCTAGAATATTTGTCTTAAAATACCTTTTAATCCTGATTTTTAACAAATTTGTGCTTCATTCAACGAATGAAGCACAGAACTTTGTCAATCCAACCTGCCTTTTTTTTTTTTCTCCTATACCACGAGAACAGAGTAAAAAATTCAACTCAGAAGGAGATGTTAATAGAAGAGACCCAGAAAATTTGGACACTCAGACATTAGTGCTACGGCAAAGTTTGCAAGCTGGAACATGCCCTCTGCTGGCTACAGGCTGGGTGGACTTAAGGAGAGAAAAATTTTATTTCCTGGTATAGTAAGACTGGGTTCTTCACCATATTTTACTAAGTGTGGTAGATAAACAGAAAATGTGGATCTGTGTTAAACAGAAAAATGAGTATAGTGATACTTATTATTTTGAAAAAGCAACACTTACTTGCTGGTCTAAACCACTGCAATGATTACGACTTTGATTACTGGAGCATCTGGCACGGGGGCACCACATTATGAAAGGAAAAGTATGAAAGACCAATGGGGGACTACTTAGGAAAGCTCAATAAAATCCCTTAAAAACATGAGTATTTGGAAAGGTAGTTGGGATTGGTTAGCTCAGAAAAACCAGCAGGTTGACTCAGAAATACTCTTTGAAAATGTCTAACACTGTTGCAAAGAGGAACCTCAGTGATTGCTCCTCATATTCAAAACAAACTGGGGGCACTTGTGACCAAAAGTATGAAAAACAAATACCAGATGTTAAAAATTCAAATAACAAGGATACTAATCCCTGCAGAAAATCCCTCTACTGAGCTGCCTTCATTAGATATTAATGCAATTGGTGGGGTTCACCTCCGTGAGGGTTGGTAGACCTGTTCTTGCTCTTCTTCAGCCTGGAGAAAAGACAGCAGAAGCAGCAAAGTCTTTGAAAGTCCCATCCAGCCTCCACTCTTCTGCTCCTATGTAGACATTGAGCGAGAATTTCAACAGAATTCATGTCATTTCATTCCTTAACTCAAGCTTTTTGCCATAAATGCAGTACACTGTCCTTTATATATTGTAGTATATTCTACAATACTCCACTGATTCTTCCTGGGCAATGACAATCAGACGCTACAGACAAAAGGAAATGAATGAAATCTGACACATTCATTTTAAAATCTGCAGCAGACTAAATTGTAAATAAATCCTGCTTTTTCTGCAGCACAAAGGTTGCAGACTGACTGTCCCTGTGGACTCTGCTCTCTTCTCACTACTTAATAGACTTTGTAACACTTGCTTTTGTCCTGATAGCAATCTCTCAGCAGGACTTTTGGCAGACACATGTATTATGTGTCAAAACTGAAGTGGAAATAACTGATGGGAAGCACAAAAATCTGATGGGAATAGTTATAATAAGGAAATGAATAAACATAAAAACAGTGAAACATAACCATGAAGAGAGACAGCCACAGAAAGCCTCTCAGCTGCTACCTGATTTGTCCAATATTAGAAAGAGACATGGTTTTCAGAATTAGGATTTTCAAAATTAGTGCTTTTCCAAAAGATTCATATAAAATGAGCTTATTATAAGCAACCTAGCTGGTATACTCATTTTGTTAGCAGCTCTGGTTAACACCATGTATAGATGGTGTTATTTATACTATTTGTTTTCCACAGTCCACTTTTATTTCCCCTGTGAGACTAATATGTCTCATAACTAAAGGCAAATCACATGGCTACTTACCTGATAATGCTCCTCTGCCCAGCAGCCACCTTCAGTTCCTCTTGTCTGTCACCCAGGGTCATCGCCAACCCTTCCTCGGTGTCTTCTCTATAGCACCTTCCTCAGCTGATGCTCAAACCTGACTGAGGAACGCATCTCACCACCCTGGCCTCCTAAGGACAGCCACAGCGTCAGGGCTTGCAAACTCTCTATCACTTCAACTACCTTCAGAAAAAAAAAATCATTTGGCAAGTGGAAACGTAATCTGGCCTTTTTAATGCTCTCAGTATGTGAGATTATAAGTAAAAGGCTCTGAAAGTGTAGTTTTATAAACATGTTGAGTATCATATGTGGCTACGATGCTTCTGAAAACACTGATGATTTCCCTGAAATCCCTGATTTCTGCCCTAAATTCTGTCTGCACCCTTTCAGATGCAGACTGGTCCTATAGCAGGACTGGGACAGACTGGGACAGAAGGTGTAAGAAGAACCATTAAATCTTGGGGGAGATGCTGGAGATGGAAAGGCTGATGAGGAGACTTCTCTAATTTTGGTGCTCACTGAACACTTAGACAATCTCCAAGACAGTGAATTCCCACAAAGTAAGACAGAAGTCACACTCGGAGCTATTACTTACTTAGAATAACTCACAGAGACTAGAAATAACTTTATTTTCTATACTTACAAGTCAAACAGGTCTGCTGAAAAGCAATTACAAACTCAACATGCGGGTTCTTTTGCATTTATTGAAATGCATTGATGCTGGAAATGAGTAAGCTCCTCATTTATTTCCAATTAAAACAGAGAATGGTATTTTTTAGCACTGGTCACAGCTTTGCATTTTCTTACCACCATTTTATGCTTATTTGTCAACAGAGGATAGAACAAGACAACCTTACTTTCAGGATTAACTCTTAAAAACCAACTACACTAAATAACCCTTATAAAGTATTTTGTACTAAATTAAATATCTCTAAATTCAATAATTCTCAATGACAACATCTTATTAAATAAAATTAAAATAGTGGTGAATTTTCAGCTCCACTGAAGTCAATGGCAAAACTTACAGAACTTCATCCTCAGGCTCTATTCCGCTTCTAAAGTAGGGATAGAGTTATCAGTCCTGAAAAGTGCACCAGTTTTCTTCTAAAGTAACACTAAAGGAGTCAGTCAGATCTCAGCGTACTACATCAGATGAATTTTTGAGTTAATGTCAAAGCTGGCTTTTTTAAAAATATAAACATTTGAGTTCAGTAAGAGCCAGAAGCCCAGCGTGCCGGGGTGCTGCAGTTCCAGTGGAGGTCAGAAAGTGAAAGCACCGTTTCAGAATTCACAGGAAATGGTCATTCATGTTCAGTGGTCACACTAATGACAACTTCAAGATATGCTCAATTTTCAGTTTTATACTTATCTCACTTTTCTTTAACTGCAGTCCTTAAAGTCCCCCAAGAGAAACAGAGCATCAGGTAAAAGTCTAACACATATCAGAAGGCATACCGGTAACAAAAATGGGCACAAAACGATGGAGCTCAAGAACTCTCAGTGCTGACATTAAGTCTGCTCCCTTGCAATTTAACAGAACCTTTACTTCTCCAGGAGCACAGTGAGGCCATCCTTCAATGGTTTTGATAATCTTTAATATTTTGAAAGTCATACTGGAATTCCTCCATGCCCATTAATTGACTTTATGTCACATAAAAAGGTTTTCTCATTTTTTAAGCCATCTGGGCATCACTGCTTTTCAACACATTGTGCAGGCAGAAAATGTTATACTATTTGACATTTCACTGAGTGGCAAGAGTATTTTCTCCACAGAAAGGAACTCTTTATAACAATGTTCATAAATAGTATTTAGTGGTTCTCCCATGGCAATAGGTTTGGATAAGACATGGACACGGAAGACTGTATGGTATAGAGCAACTTCTTAGTTCCAGACAACAGATGAACACATACCAGATGTAATGCTGACAGAAATAATCAGTTTTGTTGTAGACTGGGAGTAGATCAACACAATACATCTCAATTAATAGAACATAAAATTACTTTTTAAAATTACTGTCAAAACTGTACTCAATAGCAATAATATTACAATGAACAAACTGATATGGAAAAATAATTAAATCTGCAATGCACTTGAATCCCCAAATTCTTAAGTCTGTTCCACATAAAAATCAACAATTAATAATACTGGTCAACTGTTTAAAATTAAGTCAGGCCCATGAATGACAGAAAAAGTAATCCTCGGAAGACAAAATTGAATTCGATTCCTTTCTGAAGAAAACCACCTGCACAGATATTCTTGAATAAGATTCTTTCTTCAAAGGTTAACAGGAAACTTTAAGTTGATTCAAGGTAAATACTAGCTCCTGTTATCCAAGAAGATAAGAAATTACAAATTGGTATTTTTATGATGTTGTAATACATTACTGAATTACACAATGGTGTTATTTCCCCAAATTCCTATAACTTCTATGACACAGACTACTAATGACAACGTTCACATATCGGATAATAAAGTGCTTTGATAAAGCATCACAACGTCCCGTGTTTCCAACAGAAGTATTTAGTACATGTTATTAAAGATGTTCACCTGTGAGCTGCTGCACTTTAAACAAAATAGTCAGTAAAAACACAGGAATATGATATTTACGTCTTTCGATACAATTCTGCAGGAAAAAAGGGAACAAAACCCAGCAGTGGTACCTCATGTCTGGTTTTAGCACAGATCTGAAATGTGCACCGAAGAGCTATAGGATAAACCTCCCAAGCTCTATTTCACACTAGTGATGTGCATTACAATGTGTGGATATTTTAGACAAAGGATAAGGCTTATACCAAAAAACCACGGTGACACTTGGCTGCCTGTCTTTGGTGTAGTTATAGTGCAACTATTCTGTTTCATCTCTAAAGGGGAAAGTTTTCCAAAGCAGTGCATCTCCTGCCACTGAGAATCTACTACGAACTCCAACGTTCACTGGAACCTCAGACACTAACCTGCTGCTCTCAACAAATGAAGAATGTGCAGTGAAAATAATTTCTTCTTGTTTTTAAATATACTAATGAAATAAAATTAATCCATGCCAGATTTCATGTTAGAAAGTAACAGCATGTTTCAATTCTCTTGCAAGAGTTTAGGAGCATACAAATACAAGCATAAATTTCATGGCAATTTTCAGCGACAGAAATCCAAGGTGCTATTTGAAAACATCTGTAATTTAATTACTGTTCATCTAGATTTAGTAAACCTTTGTCTCTACAAAAAAGACACTTGTTTTTCATTTTGCTTAGATACTTAGAATTGTTCAAAATGCACAGAAAGGCTAGAACTGCTTAATTAAAATATATTGCAAGCACGTTTTTCTAAATTTCTATTGCTAAAGCCTTGCTGTATTATAAGTTTTATTGGAGTTGGCCTTTAAACACAGTACCATGTATTCACACAAGCCTAGATATATACCTGTATTTCAGACTGCTATTTGAGTAGGCATACCAACACACAACTATAGTACATATCATCCAGTGGCAGTGCAATAAAACGTAGCGCCATTGAAATGCCATTTAATGATTTCTCAACTTCTAAACAGCAACATTCTTTCTGAACAGGTCTGTCCAACCAGACTTGCATATTGCTGAACACTGGCTTCGTCGCTTGGCCCCTTCCTCCTCTTTTTATAGACGCTGTAAGGCATCACGGTTCTCTTGTGAAGTACTTGCACTCTCCCCAGTTCCTTAACACGACCTTCATCAACTGCAAGAGAATCAGAGCACAAAAAATGAGTTATGTGTATGATCCATATGATCTCGATCTATGCAACTCACTTCAAGATGCATAATGAAAACTGTATAAAGCAATAAAACTAATCTGCAGATGAATAGTAGATGAAAGCAGAGCTGATGTACAGAGCAATCTTCCTGAATTATGGCTGAAAACAAAACCTAGTTTGCAAAGTAACTGCATTTGTGGTGTGTGAAAAAATAAATCACGCATCACACATTTCTAATATAGCATATTGAAAACATATATATACACAGAGAGAGAGAGCATATTAGTGACATATAGCATTTCTGAAAATATCTCTACTGCTTTTCTTTTAAAACTCATGTTTGTTTAATGCTCACTGGAGCCTACTGCCACAAGTGAAACTCTATCTGGGAAAAACTTTCAAACACAACCGACCAGAAGAGACTTGCTGTCATTGCCATATTGCACTTAATTACCACACCGCTTGCAAAATCCTCCGGCACAGAGCACTCCCTTTCCCCAGTTGTGCAAAGCGTATTAACCAGCAAGAAGCCTCCATGCTGTTTGCCTTAGGTAAGCATCAGGCAATAAACCACCTTCCCAGGTGAAACTCCCTGGCCCTCCATCTATTTTTCCTCATTTATACTGGTTTCTGGGCTTCTCTGGTAGAATGACTTTAAACACAAGCCGTTACCTCAAGTCTGAACCCCAGCTCTGTAGACGGACAGTTAGCAGCGCAAGCACTAGCTGGGTGGGCACGACACAACTCCTCAAGCTTTCCGAGATACACACACCATAGTTGGATCTTATTAACCTCACCTACAGACCCCTTGTGACTTAATTTAACCAGAATCATACACATAAGAGCACCGTTGAACAAGTTAAAACTTCCTTATTTTTATGAATCCAGTTGATGCTACTATTGCTGAATAATAATGTTAGATGGTTGCTGTGTGTCAGAAAAATTGCTCTGCAGTGCTAGAAAACTTTAAAGAAAGCAAGAGAACATGCCACACTTCTGAGGCTATTGCAGGATAAATTAATAAAATTATTACAAAATACCAGTAAAAGAAATCTTTTTAAACCTGAGGTTCAGGTTTAAAAATCCACCAATGTAAGAGTCAGCTTAAACACATAATCTGAAATACGAGTTTGAGAATAGAACTATATAAAATCAAATAGTAACAGAGATGTTTGCTAGAACGGCGGCATTTAGGGACATAAACTATGCAAAGAATCTTTTTTTTGGCATCAGGATATTATTCTGTCTGAAGAGACAGCACAGCTAAGTATAATTGCTTAGATTGAAGTATTGCATCAATCTGCCTCAAATTAAAATATTTTGTATGTTCATGTATTTGTTTCATTTAGGTTGGAACATTGCAGGCTCCTTCAACAGGATCTGAATGGTGGTATCCACTCCACACCATTCCCTGTATACGGCATTCACAACGAAGCCTTCTGCTGATCCTTAGCCAACTCAACTGCTGTGGAAAAACAGGTAATTTTAATAGCTGCTTCATGGGCAAAAATAGTTTTGATTTATAAGAAAATAAACAGAGATGGAACCTTTTCAGCAAGTTTCACAAATGACAACGTATCCAACGTGCAGAGGATATGACAACCAGCTCAGGGAAGCCAGCTGGTCCCCACCAAGAGACATCTGTTTGTTTTACACACCCGAAGCTAACTAGATTTGCCACAGGTAAGCTAAACAACTTACTGGGAAGGATCTGAAGAAATCTGTAAGAGAAGTCTCTACTCAAATGTAGCCCTGACTACAGAAAAGCTTAATACTCCCTTTTGGGACTTCTTTATGCTTTGACAAAGACAAAGGAGGCCACTAAATGCTTTTCTTTGCAAGACACTCTTAAGAAGCTGCCCCTATTCACCCACAGAAATGCCTTATAAACATTTTTCTGCTGATTGCCTGAATTTATTGTGTGAAACTTAACAAAGGCTGCTTTACAAAGTTTAGAATGACTTCATTACTTTTATCTATGTTTTGATTCCTAACATTAAAGTACAATGCATTTCTTAAGACTTAACTAGGAAAACATGGTTTGAAGGAAGAAAATCTGAATAGTACTTGCTAAGATTGCGTTCTCCACTAATTATTGTTGGCAATTGCTTTAGATAAACACCAAGTGAAAAACACTTCTTGGCTTTCTCTCCCTCTTCAAAATCCATTAGGTTTTGATATGTGGCCAACACCTTTCTGATACCCCAATAGGTTGTTTTTACTGCCAGCCCCACTGCCTCTTCTATTACATCTCCTCCTTTCTGAAAGTTCACCAAGGAAAAATTTGCAAGTTTAGCTTCTGGAGGTGACAGAAGTGTAAAGTTATTTTAACTTCTAAAATGGGAAAGTTTATATTTACTGCACCTCTAGGCTGACTATAAGTTTGTGTCCTGAAATGGATTTAGGCCAAGCCTAGCCTTCGCAGTCTCATGCCAAAAGCACTTTCAAAGCCGTTCACTGCTCACTGCTGATACTCATTGCTTTTAAATACTACTGAAGCCTGATACTCTGGATGAGTTCATCTTTTGGCTTGTAGTGCTCCTGGCCCCCGATTCAGGTTCTTACAGTAACTAAAGCTACCGTACCTTCAGTTTTCACTACAGCCTTACTGGCTCAGCTGAACTCTGTGCTTGTTGCTCAGCATTTATACCCTTACTCCACTTTTACTCATTACTTCATGCGCAGTTGGTGCACTATCCTCCTTGCAATCGGGTCCGCGCTAGCTCTTGCTCTACAGCCGTATGAAATTGTGATTATGGCCCAGTGTTCTAGCAAATGAAGCACCGCAGCCAAGCGTGTTCTGGGGAGAAGGCAGGCTTGCCAAACCATGCTGTAGACCAGTCCTTTCTTGGACAGGTCTCTGGCACAGTTTCATAAGGCAGCCTTCAGGCAGGAGAAGGCTCTCCCAGAGCAATTGAGAAAATACCAATATCTTGAAATAAAAAAATCTCTGTAATACAAATACTTCAGACATGTTTAAAGCTTAACACAGACAGTAAGTTCTGTGCATAAGCTACATGTATGAAGACTTGGTTGTGAGTTTATCATCAGGAAAAGTTTAAAGCCAGGTACGTTTGGTCTTACAAACTTATATTTGATTGACTGTATTTATATTTGGTTCTACACATTAAGGTTGACTCCATTTTCTTCAGATAAGGCTTGAAACACAGAAAAATAATAGTCCAAATGTTTACAAAGATTACCTGGTTTAGTGAACATTTTTCTCCATTCACGCCCCCCCAAAAGAAAAGCTTTAATGATAAAAACCTTCTGCAGAAGTACTTAAATATATATAATTTAAACTCCATCTGAAAAAGAAACTTTTTACTGAAATGTAAAGTATCAGTAAAATAATCTCAGATACATACTTAAGTTTCTAGAGAAGGCGAAGAGGAACTTGTGTCACCATAGTAACAAATCCGTAAGTTAAAATTCAGCCACCTTTCAATTGCTACTGCTCTGGAGGCAACAGCATACGAATTCAGGAAAGTACTGCCTTTATTCATGACTTACATTTAAGCAGAATAGATTTAAGAGAATTTAATGGAAAATAAAAGCATATCGGCCTCCGGCATTGTTTAAAAAAGAAATTACTCTCCCAAAAAGAAAAATTAAATATCTGCTCCTGCCGAGTGGCACATGATAAAATTTGCTTTATGTTTAAGAAGATGCCAGCTGAATTCTAACAGATCTCTGTATGACACATGCTGGGATACAGGAGCAATCCCAAATCAGAATCAGATCATATGCTTTATTCAATAAAATTGCTGGAAAGAAAAATCTCTCTATCCATAAGTATTTTTTCCATGCTTTATTAAAGAAACTTGAGTTAGTGACTTCCATTTCTGGAAAGACCCAGACTGATCAGATAGCGGAACAATATGTTAGGGCAACTTTAATCATTACTGTAATTACTGAATGCAGTGTTGTTACCATTAACAAGCTAAAAAAAGCCTATTTTTTCCTCCTCACACTTTCTCGTTTGGTATCTCCTGAGTACCACCTCTGCTTCACCTCACAAGCCGCTGGTGCCTTAATTTAGATAACCCTCAAAAAGATAAAAGAATGGGTCTGAAGATAAAATTTCTTTTGCAAGCGTTTAACTGCTGGATGCCTCATCAAGTTATAATTTATAGCCAGTTAATTTTCTAAGCCTTGCATGACTAAGACCATATACCCACAGTTTCAAAGACTGTGCCACGCAGCTCACGTGGTAACTTGCTTCTTCAGAATATTGTAGAAACCATTCTCCTGTAAGTCTAAATTTTGTTCATCTAAGAAAATATGCCTGGGACTTGGAACATATTTTTATGAGTTTTTATATTTTTTTTTTTACAATTTATTTATTTCTGTGCATTCTCTCCTGGAGCCTCTGGAAACACTTCACCTTAATCACTTGAAATGACTGGATTTGGTGGAAGCAGTTTGTTACAAAGCGTTATAAATGAGCAATAGGACTGGAAGGATGTACAGTACTGCTAATGTCCGTTTGAATTCTTGGGACTTTGCCTTTGTGAAATTACCTTCTCATGAGCTGTTGATTAATTGTAGTCTACGGAGGAGACACTGTCACTTGACATATAAAACATACAAGGTTTTATCCTTTAATTCAGTTGCATCTATCAGTAGAGTTTGGATAGTAGATACATAAAAAACCTAAACTACAGAAAAATAAGTTCTGTAGATTGAAAGCACCTGTCATGTTAGGAGAGTGAACAATTGCAGGTGCCAACTGTCTGGCTTTACAGAAATATCATCCTGTAAGTCTCAAAGTTAAAAATACAGCTGAATTCTTGTTGAATAAATTAACTGTCACTTCTTCTCCTCCATAGTCCTAAACTATCAAATTATTTACATAGCATTTGACTATTGAAATTTGAATAATGCAGAGAGTTCATATATAATTCAACCTTGCCACGACGATCCCATTTAAAAATAGCAAAAATTCTTTGCTGCCCCTCCCATATCACTATCAAATGCAATTCATACGTGGAGGATTTCTTTTCTGAAAAAAACAAAGCATATCACAGACATTGCTAAGTATCAGTAAACAACAAAGCAAAAAGTAGAAGTGATCTAAAGACCCTCTACGCAATGGTTTGTCTTGGCAGATGTCAGGCAGATATTGGTTTGGCTTCTTGGCCCAGCTACACACACAGCCCTTCGCCAAAAGCACAGCCAACATTGCTGAGCGACACCGAGTAATCTGGTAAAAGTAACAGCAGTGGTCTTCAAAGGCAGCTTCATCCAGCAATCAGCCCCAGAAATACTTTTATACTCAAGGGCCTCGGAGGAATGTGAGGAGCAGGAAGTCTGACAAACTCCTGTACAATTCCGTTTTTATTTCTTTGCACAAGCCAAACCACCTTCCCCCCCCAAAACTGCGAGCTCTCTCTCGAAACCAAAACATGAGTTTTAAATGCTGATACGCACTCCTGCTGAAATACCAACATAAAATAAGGAGGAGGAATTATTTCACCATTTTTATTCACAGCAATAGCAAAATGGGCATCGGTGTGCATTTTCATAGACATTCAAAGTTTCATGGTCTGAATTTTTTTTCTTACAGGGTAGGAATTGATTAGTATTTTTATAAAATTATTTTGGGAAGCCAATATCCAAATATTTTTACTCTCTGAGTGCATTAATCTTTATTAGTAGTACAAGCTGGAGTGAAAACCAGCTACATCTGCTCAGAAAGCCAGGTAAGCACATGCAAGGCCCTACAGCCGAGGCCCAGAGAGCTCTGCCACAACCTGCTGCGACTCTATGCAGGCCTGGAGCCAACTTCACGTGAAAAAAAAAAGTGTGAAGGTTCAAAGGTTTTTGTAGCAAACTATTACTAAACCAGCTTTTCAGTGGTGGCTGATTTGGGTCAAGCTGGTTTTGTGTTCATACTGGTTTGGAAAGGCCTGCAGCAGCAGCGTTCTGTCTGGCTCTTCCGCGGAGCCATGCGTGATGGGTGCTGGGTCAGGGTTCCCTCATCCCCCTGGAGATACTCCTCACAAACATCACATTTTTAAATTTGTCAGGCGCATAACCTAGCAATGCAAGGAAGCTAACTTTTTTTTTTTAATACATTTTTCCATTTACAGGAAAATAAGTGATGAAATAATTAAAAATGAATGACAAATTTACTGACCTTGTAATTTTTTAAATAGGAAAAAGGACAACAGCCACTTTTAAAAAGAACACGTTAGTCACAGGAAAATGTTTGTTACATTCTCAACAGAATAGATTCCAAATTAGTAAGAAATCCTAGTGAGGTCTGGTATTTCTAATTCACAAAGAAACATGGCACTACTGCTAAACTCTGAAATCACACTGATCATAAATTTCAGTTTCCCTAAACACTACTTAAACCCCTGGAACAAAGAAAGCATTTGGCCATCTTTAGTTTGTGCTTCTGCATCCATGCTACACAGAAAAACTGGACTTTATTTTCTCCATAGCAGGATGAAAGAAAGGAAATAGAAAAAGAATCAGTCCTAATTCAAAATTGAAAATATTTAAAACTGTGCCATTAAATGAAACTTGTGATTTACTTGGAAAGCAGTCTTTGAAGGAAACTCCTACATAAGCAGCTCCCATTATAAATTAGTTTCCATTTTGCTTAAAAATGGAATCTTAGGAAAGCCATTTTTACCCCTAAACATTAAATTCAAAGAAACAAAAAGTACAAAGATTAAGACTTGACAACTGCTGTACTTTCAGACTGACAGCCCCAAGGGTTTGTTTGGTTTCTGATTTTGTTTCAAGTTGTTCTTGGTTTTTAATTTTCAATTTTGAAGCAGTTAAGAGTTTAAAATTCAATTTATAAGGAGTTTAAAAGTTTCATGATAATCAAGCTTTTAAACTAGGTGTAAAGATGATCAAAAGAAGCACCCATCCCTTGGTGGTTACACTACAGCAACGTTCAAATTGATTTGAGAAACACTACAGCCTTGTTGAATTTTATTTTTTTTTTTTAAGAAAAGCTACATCTGGTTTACATGACCTTGTCACAGTTAATGGTCAATGATTTTAAAATAAAGAAACTTTGAAAGAAAGAAACAAATTAGCTTTTCAAATTTATGACTGAAATCTATGAGATATTAATTACTGGAAATAGAAAATGTTTCCACACCAATCTGAAGTCTCACGTATCTGACCTTTGAATGTTAAGTTTGTTTCTTACTCAATTTAAAGCATTATTTCTTTTCATTCACCAAAACATAAGAAATCATCCTCAAAAACAAAACAGACAATACACAGTGACTAAATAAGCAATATCCTATTATTTATAAAAAAACAGAGTTGAAATTTGTTTTTTCTCATACTGCTTTGTTCATACTAGACTCATACATTAAGAAACACCAAAGAGTAGTGCGTCTTGGGGTATAAAAATACTAATCTGAATGAAAATAAGAGTACAGTTAAAATGAAGCATAAACAACAACAACAAATCCAATGAAAAAAATTCTTAATTAAAACCAGAAAGCACAAGTCACAAAGGAAGTACAGTGACATGCTCAGGATATTCTCCATCAGCCAACTCTCTGCAGTTACTCTAACAAGGAAAAACCAGGACCTTTTGAAATCACTGTTCCAAAAGAAAACGTTTCTAATGCACCTTATCAAAATACTATCAATGATCCTTAAAATACAGAGCAATTACAGTTTTAAAAGTATAACTTGTAGGGAACCTTGAAATGGGGAAAGAGAGGAAGATGCAAGGAGGGTAAATCCTGAAGACATTTTCCAAACAAAACTTTTGGGCTTTGTGCCTGAAATCATACAACTGCTTTATGATTTGCAATTCCATCTTGAGAAGCGAGCAGACTAATCACTTGACAAAACACATTCAAAATCCGCTAACCCCCTGTGCCGTGCGGAAACAATAACTCATTGTGTTTTGACTCTTATTATCCTAGTAGTAAACACGAACAGGGGCCAATGGAAAACATTTCCTGTCAATACAGCGATTCATAGCCGTTCTCGTTTTCAGCACTAATCACAGCAACCTGCAAAGGCTTCTGGCTTACCTGCCAGTACAATCCTTTGCCTACCTTGCCAAACACTGAACTCCAAGTATGGCCCTGTGTTTTGGAAACATTTGAAAGAGAGGCACACAAAATAATCAGTATAAAATTCCAGCTTTATTTATGAGGAGCTCTCATATAACGCAACAATTCTAACCTACCTCGATTTATTATCCTGAAATATGGTGAGTGATCAGTGGCTACCAAAGGGCTAGATTTAAATGATACCGATATTTCTCCAAGGACTTGCTTTTCAGGGATGCACTATAAAAAAAAAAAAAAAAAAAAAAAAAAAAAAAAAAAAAAGAAAAAAAAAAAGAGGGGAAATATAATCTAGTAGAAGGCAAGTTGACAAAGATAACTTTTTCAGTTTTAGATGCTCTTCCAGGAGACAAAATGAACTAGTCAATTCTTTTGAAATTGTGTCTCTGACACTATTCTTGCTGCCTTCAGATATGACAAACGAGAATGTGAATTGATGATGAATATTAACCGCATATCCAGGAAGCTTTTGTGATATTTTTCTGTTTTTCTTGTTTTTAATGCCCTTTTTGGTCATCGAGGCAACTTTCAGTTATGCATTCAGTTTAAATGGACCAGAAGCAGAACTGCAGCAGTTACGGCCAGGTTTTCAGTGCAGGGAGACACTGGCTCTGTGCATGGCCCTGCACCTCCCTAAACCGGTCTGCGACCGCAGGACCCAGGCAACCAGCAGACAGCACAAGGCAGGTTTGCAGCTCCAAACTAGCTAGGTCAGAGTTTTACAAGCTCATTCATGCCCCAGCTCATTCCTGCTGGGCTCTCTGGGTATTTTTAATGCCAGATTCTGACCACACTGGGTTCTGGGGAGGTTTATTTGCTCTGGGTCAGCACTGATGAGCCTAACCAAGCTTTATCCTGCATCAGATGCATCTCCTCAGTGCTTCTCAGAGCCTTTGCTCTGAGTTTTTCTATTCCTCAAAATATTTGAGTTATTCAGAACAACACAGGAATGTTCAGTATTCTGAGATGCTTATTTCTCTTTAGAGACAGAAGGGAAATATGATGGTAAAAAATCCAACGAGCACTTGGAAACAGCACCTGAAAGCAACTCTCTTAATTCACTTACTAACAGGGAATTAAAACGGCACATGTGTCTTTCCAGAGAGTTTAGCAAGGTACCTGTCATCTCAAGAAGATAATCAGAAGAGACTTGGTTACTCTTGGGATAGACACATTGAACATGCCATTAAATCCGTCAATCAAAGGTTGGGAATACTAAATTAGGGATGTATCTTAAATAGAAAAGATGAGGGACAGAAAGCAACTGCCACATTTCCTGTTAGGGATGAATGAAATATTTCATTCACTTCTTATGAAAAACAAACAAATATTTTTCTTAGCTAAATACAGATTGGTTACCTGATTACTAAGTCTAGTAGGACTTTAATAAGTACACTGACATCTCAATCAGAACAGCTTATTCCACCTACTTCCTGAACATATTTTGCATAAGAAAAAACAGAAACACTGCATAAACATTTTCATTTCAACGGGTAGCTAAAATACCTTGTACTTCAGTAAGATCTAACCAAGAAGTCAAATACCCAGTTCCACTAAAATGACTAATTTTCTGCCTACAAAATGACACTAATGAGTCAGGCTGAGTTTTGTAGCATGAACAGTGCCTAAGACGACGTACTGACCTTCATGCTCGTGTGAGAGCAAATCATAAGTGTCCTTCCCAAAGAGGTGGTGGATGCCCCATCCCTGGAAACGTTCAAGACCAGGCTGGATGGGGCTCTGAGCAACCTGATCTAGTCAGGGAGGTCCCTGCTTCTTGCAGGGGGGTTGGACTAGATGACCTTTGAAGGTCCCTTCCAACTCTAACCATTCTATGATTCTATGATTCCCAGTACCTCAACTTCTGCAACTTCCAGGGATTGCAAAGCTGGCATTTGTGACACGTAAAAGTGTTTCAGACTTCATTTTTCCAGCCAAAGTAATTTTATAACTGCTAGCAATGTAGAAATAGAGTTATTGCCTCATCTTATGTATTTTGGATTCACTTTGCATTGCACAAATAAATTAAGAAAACACACTTTGTAACTTTAATGGGTCATTGTCACCCTCTGGATTGTAACTTTGCTTGCTGGGAGTTAAAAAGTTGGGGTTTTTTTGTGGCTGAGATAGAAATATTAATTAAAATAAAGGGGATTTTAGGAATTCTGTATTTTTTTTTAAATTCTATTTTGTAAATATATTTCCATATACTTATTCTCATCAAAATTTATGCAAGAATAAAATATTTCAGCAGCTTTATTCCTTTTTCTGAGGCAAAATCTTCTCATGGCAGTGACCATGAGCCAGCTGATAGTGAAGGGTTACTAACAAGGACTTTAGACTTTCACAAGAAGGCTTCCCAGAAAGCAGTTCCACTTTCAACCAGATTTCCAGGGACTTTTAATCACAGGTTTTAATGACACTTCAAGCTGACAGCAAAACACAGTACTGAACCCCAAGGTTGCAATGACTGTAAAACCAATGGGATAAAAGACAGTGCAAAAGACAAAAGTTACAGGGTTATGCTTCAGGGAGTTACAGCTCCAAAAAAACTGGATGGAATCGGGGAAAAAAATTGAAAGATTAAAAGAGTTAAAGAGTCTTTATTAAAATATTTGAACTGCATAGAATTGAAAATGGCAGAAAGCAGTTAGAGGATCTTTCAAGAAGAAGGGCAAAGTGAAATCCTCGTTAGGACTGATACATGAGAAGAAGGAAGAAAAACAAATGCAAGAGTCAAGCTGAGAAGTACAAATGCGAGCATTTCCATGAAATAGGCAAAATTGAAGCAATTGGCAGTAGCTTATCAGCTAAATAAATCAGATTACAGCAATCACATTACTGGCTAAATTAATTAAAGCATGGAATCAATTATGTTGCATGTGAAAAGTCGGGATGATGTCACCACAGCACACACAAACATGTTCTGAGGCACTGGAGATCGTTACAAAAGGTCTGACCCTGGAAAAGCTTGCCATGGTGGCTGGTAGCGTGTGGCTGCGCTGAGGCTCAGCACATGCCTGTGGTGTCTGCTCTGTATCTGTGCCTAATTACAGCTTTTAACTTTTATCACATTTTGAAACTAATCCCATATGCTAGTTATCCCCAGCACTAAATAAATCTGCATGATCGCTCTGCTTATCCCACATTATTTAATTTTTTAATTTCTGTTCTTGTGTTTCTATCACCTTCTGAGTATGGAAAATGATTCCTACAAGATTTGGCAGTCCTGGTCCTTCTCCACATTCCCCTGAATCTTCACCAACTAATGAGTTCACTTCTGGTTCAGTCACAAAAAAAAAGAAAAGCAGAATTATTCAGCTAGAGAATCAAATGTTACAACATTCAAATGAGCACACAACCTAAGATTCATCTCTTCAATGTGAGGAGAAGCAAGGTATGCCAGGATATCATTATTTTTCAAGCAGAGTCCTCAAAAAAAAAAAAATTATCTCATTTCAAAATACATCTGTTCGTTACACAACCTCTGTGACAGTAATTTTGGATTAAAACATATTTTGGGGAATTTTGCAGCCCAAGCCAAATGTTTCATGAACTATACTAGAATTCAGATGATGGTGCTTCTTGAGGGGCGTTGGTTTACTGCACTACAAGGATGTCAGAAGCAGATATATTTAGAATATCAACAAATACAACTTTTAAATCATAAATATTTAGCAAAGTTTGAGATTTGCTAGAACAACGCAAAATGGAGTTCATATTATGAACGTAACTTCAAATCACGTTTTCAAGACCTTTCTGCCTTTACCCTTGACTGTTTTGGGAGACTTCGTTTCAGAGCTGATGGTTCAGTGTAATTTCTAACGCACAAGTCAATTTATGCAGTGCCAGTTGTTTAGGACCCACAAATTAAGTTAACAACAATACCTTTTTATTACAGAAGCACTGGAATATTTGAGCATATTTCTGCATATGAGGCTAAAACCCCATACCAGTCATTTCAATTTAATCCAAACACACTAAAAAGTGAGGGAAATTTTTGCTTCGCTACACCTTATTTGCACTCTCTTCATTGTTCAAATATATCGTATGCTCAAGGATCACAACTAATTTAGAAATATACATTGTGATGATTCCAAGTGTTTATAAACTTAATTAGAAAGAGATACAAACTTGTAAGATGTGTCTCTTCTAGAGGAGCTGCTAGAAATAATCAACGCATCTGTCTTTCTTGGTTATAGAATTCAAATTTATTACCAATTGCTCTGATAAGATGGTGGAAAGTGAGTTCTCCAGAAGAATTTAGTTCATGATCTATCAGAATTTATTTAAACTGTTTCCTAACTCTCCAAAGTACACAACTCTGTATCTTAAAAAAAATTATAAACAGCAGTTGTTTTAGAGCAGACCAGCAATTCCTCCCTAATCAGACAATTGCACAGTTCTAAACAATTTGTTTAATGTTTTCCATCTGTGATAGTTTTGCGACTACATTTTCATCATCCCAAGAACTTCAGTGCATTTATCCTTACAAACACTAACGTATACTGACTTTTGCATGAATCCATCTGACTAGATTCAGAGATGCAACGCTACACGTATCCATTGCTTTGCCAGGGATCAGACACGACCAAACGGCAAGTGCAGTTCACTTTATGGATAAAAATACATGATTGTGGCTTTTCCGGTAAGAGAGGGAGGAGGAATAAGACCAGAATCATGCTAATACACTGTATTATTTAAAATATATCTTAAACAGCTTCTGTTCTTGACGGAGGGGAAAAAAAAAAGAAGGAAAAAAAGCCAACAAATTCTTGCATTCATATACACAATAAACGTAAAACATGTTTGAAACATCTCCTTTCTATTAGCAAAGAATAGTATCTAAATTGTACATAAAATTAAATGTTTTGAAAACAGTCATGTGTTATTGAAACAGTTATGAGATTACTTTTCTAGTGAAAACACTACACACACAAGTGTATTTTTAAAACAAATACAGTTTTGTATAAGCCTGCAGATTTCTGGGTGAGAATTCTAAGTTTTATTGAATAGAACTAACAACCCTCGGTTTCGTGCAAGAAGCATCAAGAGGCATAATCAAGTCACTAAGAAGAGGATTCAGAAGTTATACCGGGAACGTTGTTTGCCTTTTACTACTCTACCTTACTACATGCAGCAGAATAACAATGCTGCAAAGCTGTGAAAGTTTTTATTTCGTACGTAGCAAAGAAAATGGAGTTAGTTCTGTAATATGTGAGAAAGGTATATTTATTAAGGGGGGGGGGGGAAGCTTTTTCAGCTTGTATTTCTAGAAGTTTTAAAAATCTGGTTAAAACTTGCAATAAAAGTTACAAGACTACTACAGAAAAAGATTGGAAATCCTAAGTAATTTTCTTTAGTTCAGTAACTCAAAAACTAGTCATCTGGTATCAACTCTGTGAGATAATACATCGAACTGGGGTTTTTACAGAGTGATTCTTGTGAGCCTGAAGTGAGACCTCTCACCTCAAATTCTGACCCCTCCACAGATACCTGTAGTGTCCCAGGACTCAGGCACTGATCACTGGACTAACATCTCTGGAAAGGGGAGTTCAGGCACTGATTTTAGTATTGTTGGAAGGTTGGGTTTTTTTTCAGTTGGTTAAGATCTATATGTGAACATGAGGCAATTTATAAGATTTTTTTTTTTTTTTATTTCAACATCTGTCCTAGGCAGATCCCTCATCTTCCTAGGCAAGCTATGCCTTCTGCTGCAGTAAGATCTCTGAAAAGGAGACAAAAGGCAAATTACTTTCTCTTTATTCCAATGCCTAGCATCATTTTGGCTCAGACTAGCTGGAAATAGTCTAAAGCCCAAATTCTTTTAAGAACCTCCACTCCTCTGCAGGAAGAAGCATGATCTTTATTGCTGTGTGCAGACAGCAGAAGCAAACCTTGGTCTGCATCAAGAGCAGTGAGAGGCAGGTGGCTGCTGAATTGTTAGGCACTGGCAAATTTCTCCTGGCATATGACTGTGGCTTCGTAATCTTTTCAGGTTTTCACATCTAGTTTCTTTCTATACAGGTGTATCTAGCAAAGTCTCTCATTAATCTCTACAAATATCTATCCAGATTTTCAAGTTTTAATTCTACATTTACTTATTTCAACAGCTTTCTTCTGTTCCTGACAAGTCCTTACTCTTATCGTTCTCCCTAGATGAACTACTGCAATGTGTCTGCCAGCTACCCACATTCTGATGGCATCTGACAGACCTCACTTCTAAAGCTCTCCACAGCCTATTTCAGCCCCACCTTCATTCCTGCCACATACAGGCAGTATGCAAGTTCTACCTCTGACTGACTATGGGGTCTGATATCCCAGACCACTGCATCTGTTTTTGAAGGAAACTCCTTTGTTCTTCCCCATATTCTTCATTCCTCCTCCACCTCTCATGCTGCAAAAGATTTCTTCATAAACTCTAATCGATAACTAATGTACTTCCTTAGATTCCTCTGCAAAACTCTCCTTCACTGTGATGTTTACAAAAAAAAAAAAAATTCATACAGTTGATTCAGTTCAGTCTGTTACTACTTAGCCTCTTAATAGACTAGAATTTGGTCCGTTACTATAACTGACCAGACAAAGCAGAGGTCCTTCTCTGTTTCTTTACAACACCCATTTGCATCCATCGTGGTTTGTGTCAGTCTGCACCCTTTGGAGCAAAGAGTGTCTTGTCTCCAAGAATGCACAAAGCCAGCACAGAGGAGTCTATGTACGCCTTTGTCACGTGTATTTTTCAACACTGGAGAAAGAACTTTCATTTTAATTAATGTATTTCATTAAATTCCCTTTTTATTTCACTCTATTATTAGATATACAGGAAGTTGAACAGATGTGTTTAGCCAATTTATCAACTTCAGCAAACAAATTAGTCAAGAAAAAGAAAAGCATTAAAGTCCTTTTTGATCTGCACTACTCAAAGCTTCTCCTCAAAGCAGCAGACACTGGAAGGTGGGAAGCAGCTTCCACCATCAAAAGTGTCCTGCGCCATAACCAGCAATTCAGATCACGCACAGCTTTGCCACTTGGGTAAAAGCACCCTGCTCACCCCAGCTGGCACACGTACACCGCACAGTCAGGGGCTATAAAACTACAAAGGCTTTGAAGCTACCACTTTAGATTGGGATTGTATCTACCCTTATCTGAAGTTGCTTCTTAAAGGTGTTGACAGTCCAATGCTGATGGAGAGAAAGATTTGAAGTTCCCCACTAATTTAATTACCATATCATTTTCATAAAGATCTTACTTCACGAAGACATTTTTTGCAGGCTTCTCTCAGGAGCAACAAATCAAAATTCTCAACAGATGTTAGAAAAAAGGACATGTCAGTGGGTTATTCTCAGAAAAATGGAAAGTGGAAGGATAAAAGTATTGCCAGGATACTAAGTAAATTATTTATTATTCTTTTCATACTGCTTTTGTTCCATGGGCATAGCGAAAGTATGAACAAAGTAAAACTCTGAAGATCAGTTTGAGAGGAGGAAGCTGACTAGTGTGACAGACATACCATGCCCAGGAATATTTCAGCAGATGCTATCATGTGACTGAATTTTGCTCATCAGTTTTGAACGGTTGTCAAAGTCACTGACAAGTACTTAGCTGCAGAGCAATTTTTTAATTAACTTTTTTTTTTCTTCAACATAACTCCATCTGTACTTAGAGCTTCATTTCATATAGGGCTCATCCTTAAAAAGCAAAGGCTAACAACGTGTTAAATGCAGTTCAACACAATCTGAATTTTCAGAATGCATCAGTATCCAAAGCCTCTATCACTGCCCTACCCCACTAAGTGCTTATTTATTTGGAAATAACTGCCCACTGTTTAATAATAAACACACCGGAATCCTACCAAAACTCTTTAATTTATAAGATGATGCTAAGTCTTCCGAATTTCTCAAACTGAACAGACAACAAAAATGAAAAATCTGCTCTAAGGTATGAGTAGTTTAGGCAAAACTGGTAATTTAACCAGAACCAGATAAATATGACCTTTTATGCAGGAACGCTGTCTGAGCATTGCTATGTGATTTTTTTTTTTTCCTAAAATAATTGATGTTTTTCAATAAATGTTAGGAACTGCACATAAAAAGCCTACTAGCAGTTTATTTAAATATTTGAGAGTTTGCTGGCACAAGACCTCCCAATTGTCTCCGTATGACTGGAGTGTTTTGAGGTTAAATAAGGTTGAATCTCATGACACTGGCCAGAAGTAAAGAGCTGGACCTGTTGCAACCGTCAGGTACCCACGATTTGCCATCCTAAACAATAAAAAGTTATTACAGTTCCTATGATTGCTTTTTAAAGTTATTAACTGTTTGATACTTTTTTAGTATCTCTGTGGTACAAAAGAGTTAAGAACGTTGTTTAGTTTGTCTGTCCTCTCTTCTTTACTCTCCAACTGTTAACAAAAGACGTCAGAGGAGAAGGGGCTGGAAAACAACACACTGCAAAACCATTTGTCAAGCACACAATGCAAAACAGTCAAAAATCCTCCGCAAACAGAGGATTTTTCTAAAGCTTTCTAAAGCTCATATTCTAGAAAAAATTTTCTACTTTATGTGAGCATTTGTTTTTTCTTTTTCTTTTTTTTTTTTTCCAGAAAAGAAAAAAATAAATCTCATTATAGGAAGGAGCTCTGCAATGCAATGTGTATTGCAGAAATCCCTTTCATATTGCAGAGACTTAGAAGGTCAGAGCGCACAGCACTCTCCTGACGTAGCACTCGCTGCTGTTCTAGAATGCATTTCCATAGCCTGCAACTGGTAAATTTATTAGGTAAATTTTTAATTTTTTTTTTTTAAAGGAGGGAAAAGAAGTTCACCATTGCCAAACACAATGAGCAAACTAGTGTGAGGTAAAGTTTCAGAAATTTTCTGACGTTACAGACAACATTAAAAGATTACCATTTCCAGTGACTGTTTTATTGCCCCAGGCAGCAGTGCAAGTCGCACTATTTCTCCCAGTTGTTTACTGGATCTGGTTATTGCCCTCAGTTTCTGCATCGGAAGTCCCACTCCTGATAAATCATGCCCTATTTAACTGACATAATTATAGGCAGTATTATAGAAACCTGATTCATGAGGAATCAAGCACACCATCTATTGCTCTTTTTTAATTCACTGTAACTTCATTAAACTTGTATTACTGACTACTGTAGAGAATAAAGAACTAAGAAGGAAAATTATTTTACTGTTGAGATATAGCTTCCTTAGAGCTAGCAACTATTTAAACCTCCAGAGACTACAAGCTCACAGCAGGTCTAGTGCACTGCAACGTGTAGCTATGTTTTAATTTCCTTAAACCACAGGACGTAAGTCACAGTTCCGAGGGTGTCTGGAGTGAGATATTCTATGCTGATAATGATGTAAAGTTCTATATCCTGCGGTTTCCAAGAGCATACCATGCCACTAGAATTTCACAGAACCGAAAATATGGTGCCCCTTTGTTTGTATGGGGTTAACACCCCCAGAGGTAGTAGTTCAGTTGTCATTTTTGTGCTTACATGAATGTGCTTCTTTTCTTTCTGAATAACAAGAGTATCTTGAACACCACTGGCCTCCAAAATATCTTCCCTTCTTCCTCCTAACTTTGTCATTTTTTTTTTCCAACTTCCTCTCACCAATCTAACAATGATTCTAGTTGATGAGACATGATGGGCCACCCGTTTCAATCTCTTACACACTGAGCTTTTCCCATGGTGGTAAATACTCTTTTCAAAGAGCATCCAAGTACGGTCCCCAGTCCCGTTCCCACTACATCGCATGGCTACCTGCACAATCCCTAAAGAATGTTCCGTATTTGCACACAACACTTAAGGTAACTCTGCTACTGAAACGTTTAAATCAGTATCTATATCCAGACATTTATTTGAACCTCATTATTGTAGTTCTTATAATTATTATCTTAGTGTTCCAGCTGAGCAACCAAGTTGCAGCATAAATGGTAATATGCATAGGATGAGCAAAAGGAAGACACTCAAGCAGCTTTTCCAGAAGTTCACAATATCCATTTCATTCATCTACATCCTGCCCTTCCAACAGTTAACTGGCTAATAAATAAACATTTTATTAAATTACAGTCATGAAAAAATAAAAAAAAAAAATAAAAAAAAAAAGGAGCAGCTGTTGAAGACTACACAAACTCAGAGACAGGTAAACCTGTATTTTGATGGCTAGATTCAAACCACAGTGTTAGGTGTCTTGAGCTTAATCACAGTCTCTGAATAATACCACAACCCTTCTCAACTAATATTCAGTGGTGAAAGACAAAATTTCAAGACGAAGATATTCAGCAATTTGCAATTAATAAAGAAAGTTAAATCATTTTTTTTGTTTTTCACCCAAGCACCACATCGGCTCCCTTGAGGCCTGCAATCGACCCGCAGAGTCAGTAGCTAAAGCAAGTACATGTTTGTTTGTTTGTTGTTTTGTTTTGTTTTTTTTTTTTCATTTGATTGCATTGGCTTACAGTATCATTACTGTAGTATGTCCTATGTTCTCGTCAGTACACTTTTGAGCATTCTTTGCTGGCAAATAACTAAGTATCTATTTCACAGAATGTAGAAATCTACGTCCAATCTACTTCAAGATGCTTAAAGTGTTTCTGCTGTTCATTGTATACTTCAAATTCGCTAACAGATTCTTAGACTAAATCTGCCTGTTTGTTTATTAACAAAAGCACTTAATGGCTTTAAGCTTCTCCATCCTTTCACTTCCCTGTATTGATCTTAATTTCCTTTTTTTTATGCATTCATCCGACTGGAATCTGAGGGAGGAATAATTATTTGATTGGCTTTGTTCAAGCACAGAACAACAATTATCTGAAAGTCAGCAATATGTGTTAATCTTGAACTACATGTAGTCAGTAAAACAATGTGCTTAAGATTTGTATTGCTTATTTTGTGTTAAAAGATAAAACTAAATATATTTGCTAATGCTTGCTGGAGGAGTTGCAAATTTTATACTTTTTATCCTTTATAGACAAGATTTCCATAATGCTTCAGCAGCAGATGATACCAATACATTATAAAAATAAGATAATTTACAGACTTATTGTTATTTGTAAGCTTACCTGCTTTCACGTCCTGGTTGAACCGAGAGTATTTCGAATGATCGAGCAGGGGCAGACATTGCTCAATAGGCCTCCAGACATACGTCTCCGGGCACAACAAGTCAGAGGGCCTGTACTGACCCTAGAAAGGAGAGAAAAGAAAAAAAGAAAAAAAAAGAAAAAGAGAGCAGTCCTATCAGTTGTATAAGAACACTCTGGCTACAACTTTCCAGATTTTCTTATGAAAAAAAAGAATAATTTCAGTGTAATCTACACTAAGCGAGTCAGAAACAGCTGCACTGAAATCACAGACCGACTCCTTTAGTAATTTCAGCACCATCTCAGGAATCCAAACTTAACCCTGGCACTTGAAGAAAATGTAAAATTAACGTAAGACATTTTTACAGTATCCAAGATGAACTAGAAAAGTTTTGGCTTTGCTTCCCGAAACTCTGTATTTAAGTTATCCTCTAGAGTTCTGCTGAGCTGGTGCCGACACTAAAAAACTCAGCACCTCCACAACCAGCTCGTCTCGAGTGTTGTTCATTCTAGCAAATAATGGAGACCAAAAAAAATCTAAAAGGAAAAAGAACCCTGAACAGTAAGCAGGATGCTATTTTATTGCATTAGTGATGGAGCATTTTGTTCATTGCTACTTAAATAGTAATATTTTCTTTTTAATTCATGGAGTTTTTCCTGGAATAGCTTACAGGTCATGATTAGCTAAATGCTAATTTTTTTTTTTAAAAAAAAAAAAAAAAAAT
>WHYT01017367.1:183470-228299 GCA_009806455.1 Tetrax tetrax | reverse complement strand
AGCTTAAACGTCAAGGCCTTACAAAATCCTTTAAAGCCACAGAATGGAAATGACATTATTAAATAAACTGCTTTGAAACGTTATGCTATCTAAACAGAAATAGCTGAAAGGTTTGTGAAGGTAACACTTAAAGAACATTTTTAGCCACCATTACTTGGATGAAACCATTTAAGGACTTAGGGAAAAATACGCCTTTCCAGTCAGATTTTTTTTTAAATTAGAACGTAATTGCTTGTTGATTTAAAAACATTTCCTCAACTGGCCAAGCAGTAGAAACAGAGAAGTAACCATCTCTCAGAGCTGTTTCTTGTGGAAAGAAAGTACAAGGTGGCAGCTCAGTCTTTGCCAGTAGCACGGGAATACTCATGGGTGTAAGTAAAGTTTTCCTAGAAACTACTGCCCCTTCATCTACATGTGAAAAATATCTCCACACAGCCTTATTCTAAATTTCCCAATTTCTTCTATAATGTCACATTCAGTTAATTTTGTACATCCCATTTTATGACAGCATTACTAGTTTGGTTATAACAAAAAAAAGAGCTTTTTCAGTACTGAGCAAAACAGTAATGGGAAAATTGGATTATCCAATCCATTACGGTAGATTTAGTGTTTATTTTAGGCATCAAAATACCCCAGTTAGGAGGGAAAAAGGAAGAAATAGTTCTGAGGTAACTTCCTTTAGATGTTTTCTTCCACCAAAATTTAGAATCTTCTTAATAAACTTCCCTGAAGATGCATGAGGCCTAGGTGACGACACATAGGAAAGAGGGATCACCGACCCATGACACAAAATGTAATTAGAGGTAAAAACTAAACAAGCCATTGATGCTCTTCAATATCCTCCCTTTGAAAAATTATTTTGTACATACGAGAAGTAAGATATTTCTCCCATAAAGGCATTTTATTTACTCTACTGGTTAAACCCACATCCCATGACTCATTCCATGGAGGAAAGTTCCCAACGAACAGTGTTAGCACTGTCTTAATATTGGTAGAATTAAAAAGGGAATCCTCAGAAGCTGTTAAATCAAATGCAATAATTCCTAAGGGGTTTTGTCCTTTATTTTTTTTTTTCCTCCTAAGCACTTACCCTCAATTTACTTACTCTCCTAAAAATGTTCAAAATTCAACATGAAAATAAACACTGAGTCTACTTAACTTCCCCCTCCTTATTCCTGGACTGTCAAAAACCTGAACCTGAGAATCCAGCCAGATTCTGCCTCACGTACAGGAGCACCTGCACTTCACAAAAAAAACCTTCATATTTCATTAGTCACTCTGAAACTATTACAGGATCTGAAAAATTCCTCTAAGCATACTATTTATATTCCTTCTTATTCTTAATATTGATGATTGCAGTATACACCCAACAGAAATCCAAAACAGAACAGGGATCTCCTGAAGGGAACTACTGCAGAGCTATTCATCACAGAACTTCATCAGATTTGAAAGCTGTTTTTGAAAACCTTTTCTCTGTGGCTTCAGATTAAGTTAACATACATTTCAGAAGTAATTCTGCCTATGGTGAAATTCCACAACTGAAAACATTTTGCTTTCTTTTATCTCATAATATAAAAGCTCTTGCAGAGCAGCACTGTTTATAGTGCCCAGACCGTCTTGGGAATACTTAACTACAAGACTTTCAACAAAAAGTATCATCTTACAGACCATCCCTAAGCACTTGTCTTATGTTTCAGCTTCTTAAATCCAATACCACCTGCTGATGAAATGCACTCTGTCAATACACAACAACTGCACATATTTCTCTGTGTGCACCTACATTTGGTTGAGAAATATCTAACAAGAAAAAATGTGCTATTTTCAAATGGTTTTGGAAATACAAAATATATTTGCCTAAAATTTCATTATTTTTGATGTCGTTTAAAATTTACATGGATATCCAGAAACACCCTTCTGAGAAAGAACATTAACACGTTTTGAGCTGTGATAACATGAGAACAGCCACTGCAGGTCCTACCAGATGCCCGCAGTACAGCCAAATATTCCGTCTCCAACGGCCGTCAATGGAAAATACACAGTGAAGACTCAAAGAACAGTACAAGCATACAGTGTTAGTCTGCCAATACTCTCTTGACCTCCAACAGTTTGCAGTGCAGATGCTTCCACAACCAGACAACTTCTGTAATAATCCTGAACAACTGCTTTAATCTACTTCACCCTGCAAACTGGAGTTCCACTGGATGACCATTCCTACCTCTATTACAGAACTGCAGAGAACAATTGTTGCCTTATCGCTGTGATTTTCCAGATAACTGTGGTATCTTCATCAGTCTGAAGGGACCTCAATTCCTTACTTGTTCGTCTCAGATAGGCTATCCTGTACCTTTAACCATCCCAGTCAATCTGTCCTCTTTCCAATTTTGCTTTCTCTCCTGTGAAACAGAGGGAAAGGGCCACAGGGGGAAAACATCCCAACTGCATCGTTCAAGCATCAGGAGAGCATGAGGTATAATAAAGAAAACCAAAAGACAAATTGCATCTTTATAAGTATCTGGCTAATCTATCAAACAGCTTGATTAAAAAGCAATACTGAAACTTAGTACAGCTAAGAAATTCCTGAGTAGAAGGTTTCTTCTACCAAGTCAGCTCATTGCCATATAAACGTGACTTTGTTTAATAAGACAGACCTCCAAGAAGTTTTATTTTCACTAATGTTTGAGGCATTTTTCCTCCTATATAACATAAAAGAAAGAGCCTTTAAGGTGCTTTCCCTTACATTATTAGAAGTGCTGCATTTTAATTGGAAACTTCTGGAATTAAATTTTACAGTGAGGCTGCCAAGCCTAAATTAATACTTCACACCATTATATTTTTTGTTTTACAGAACTTCTCTGAACTTTTGTTCCACAGGAAGGGCAAAGGTTTTAATAAGACTTTAGTCTGGAGATTACTTTTTAAATATTTTGTAAAATCTAAGGGATTTGGTAAGCACTTGAGATGAAAAACACCAGAAGAGTTTGTTTTTGTAGTCTAAGTAAAGTTTAAAATGTCAAACTACCAAGAAAGAGAATAGTCTCAAAAATGAAGAAGGTCAAGCACCAGTAGCACTGAAAAAACAAAATAGGAAGGTTAAACACACATTTAATTCTTTTATCAGGTACACTTTACATCTGTATTTTATTTTTTCACAATAAACCCATTGATCTTTTATTAAAAGTGAATTAAGACTGCCTCCATCTCCATTTCCAGCCAGTTGCTTAAAAAGAAGCTCTCAGACTACACAAACCAAGTAACCCCAAATTATCAACAGCAACCCATCAGCGCACGGCAGCGCCGCCTCAGAAAGAGCGTGCCAGGCTACAGGTTTATTAAATTCAGTCTTTCATTGAAAGACAACCCCGCTGGAATCCCATCAGCAAAGTACTACAGCAGACCCTTGCTCCCTGATTTCATTACATAAACAGAACTAGACCTTATCCATCCCCAGGAGAGTCCTTTGCAAGTAACTCTACCTGCCGTGTTTTCCCAGACGGAGGCTGGGCCGTGCCACACTGCACCCGCGCAGCGAGCCAGCACCGGCGGGGACAAAGAGCTGAACATCTGAAGCTGCTTGTGCTTCCAGCCCTCCGCAGTGGCTCACATGGGATCCATCTGTGGAAGGTCTGAAAGACTTAAAAACAACACAACTCCTCCCCCAAACAACTTACAGAAATTCACTCCTACCTCATAGTCACCGCATTTTCTGTTCTTTTAAACAAACAACCCGCCTCCCCAACATTAATAGATATGGAACAAATCAAGCAGCTTTATTTATCAATGAGAGATGACCGGAGACTTCAGATTTATCATCAGAACTATTCAGCATACAAGTATACACCAAAAGGAGTTAAATCAGCCAACGTACAGTTTGGAGAATGAGTACAATTTGGATTTAACCACGGAGTCCACAGTTGCACATGCAAACAGACTGCCTACTGCTCCAGTGCCATGATCAAACAAGCTCATTTTATCCAAACTGCAAACTTTGAATTAATTATGCAACCACCATTTTTAGGACCCAAGAGCTGCATTCCTGAGAGCTTAGCCACCTTTCTTTATTAAAGAATAATGCATTGCAATCCTTAAAAGATGTTATGAATAACAGCCAAAATTCATGTTGTAGCTCATAAAACTCAAACTACTTTTGAGAAGTATATAAAGTCCAAGGGAAGTATTGGTTCCTGTTCAGTGGCTGGTTCTCATTCTTTTAGTTACATCATCAGAGGCACAAAACCTGTGTATTGAATTAGAAGAAGGGAGGTTTAGATTAGATGATTAGGAAAAAATTTTTCACAATGAGAGTTGTAGAGCACTGGAACAGGTTGCCCAGAGAGGTGGTGGATGCCCCATCCCTGGAAACGTTCAAGGCCAGGCTGGATGGGGCTCTGAGCAACCTGATCTAGTCAGGGAGGTCCCTGCTTCTTGCAGGGGGGTTGGACTAGATGACCTTTGAAGGTCCCTTCCAACTCTAACCATTCTATGATTCTATGATTCTAAGTATTCCTTCCTCTTCAAAAAGTTGTGCTGGTTCTCATTCTTTTAGTTACATCATCAGAGGCACAAAACCTGTGTATTGGGAATTTTACAGGCCAGCCAGGGAGCTGTAAAGCACTTCCCAATGCATCTCAAATACAGAAATGCTCACCTTCTCCTATATTGTTTGATCTCCTGTACGTGAAATGCAAATATTTCAAGTTCTATTTTGAACAGAATGTACCAACAAGTATTTAGATCCCTTAATTTTTTATGACATCACTTTTTTCTATTTTGTTTTTAAATGTGACCCAACAATCTTTAATTGACTAGGCCAATGGTATAATTTGCCAACTTTCACCTCTTTTCAGTTTATTTTCCAATTAAATGTAAAGTATTAACAGAAATAACTAATGATAAGTTGTTTCCAAGAACAAAATAGCTATGGTATTCTTTCCTGCATGTCTTGCAACTAGTAGCAAACAAATAGTTTCCTATTTATTAACTACATATTCATACTTAGCTGTTCTTCACTCAGTATAAAATGTTTTTAGTGTTTCAGAATGTTTTCACAGTGTCCCTCAGGCAAATAAAATATCTCAGGTAAGTGTAAAACAGATTAAGATAATGAGTAAAGGACAAAAAGGAAGACAGCCAAGATCCACGCTCAATACCCTACAGCTATCATGCCATTATCTGGCCATTAACTGTCCACATGCTCTTAACTCACCACAAAAAAAAAAGGCATTAAACTTTTTTAAAATTCCACTCCGATTTAAGCTAAATCTCAGCACTTTATTTGCCCATGGTGGTTGCACAGAAGCACTTACAAAGAAATATTTCCCCTCCTCCCTTGAAATACTTTCAGAAAGTATTATCATTTGTTTTCTCAACACATGCTATTGCTAGGAATCTCTTGAATTGTTTGGATTCTGCTATCTTCATAACTCAGTGTACACTCCAAATAGCTGCTTTCACCTTGTCCTGAAATATTTAACGCTTTCCAGCTTGCTTTTGATACTGGAAAATGGCCCAAAGGTGTCTGAAAAGGCTCATGGACCGTTAGATAAAGAAAAATTGCTTTCCATTGAGGCAAAAGGGGAACATTTGGGACACGGTTTTTTTGCCTTCCCCCCTTTAATCTCTAACTCAGGCCAGTTGTTTTTTTTCCTTTTATATGCCAGTATTATCTTTCCCTCCACTCACTGAGTATAACAAGCTGAGGGAGGCTGTGGGTGTTTAAGTCACAAGACCCAAGCTATGACCTGCTGCACATTAACACACAAACGTGCCATCAGCAAGATCCAAGCCAACAAAGCGCTGCTTGAGATAACGTCTATCCATGACCATACTCAAACAGATCCCATTATCCTCTCTAACATCACCTTATAAATCAATGACATAATTCTGGTTTCAAGTTTAAAGTTAACAGTAATGAGGACGCTCGAGGGACTTTCGCTTCGCTGCCACGAAGGGCTGCCTGCAGCACGGCGGGCGTTTATCAGCTCTGTTTTATCAGCTTGGGATGCAACTGGCCAGAGCTGAAGATAACGCGCAGCTCTGGGCTGTCGACCACTTTCAAGCGTTGCTCTCTCCTCCAAGACTTCTGGCCAAGAGTTTGTTCTTGTTAATTTATAAAGACCAGTAAGCGAGAGTTTTCCATTGCTTGTTCTAAGCAACTAACGTCACTCTATCTGAAGTCATCGTATTAAAGTCACTATACCTGGAATAAAGCCAGTGATGAGGCTTGCACAAAAGAGGGAAAAAATCTGTAGGTTCAGCAGTTACACCATGAAAATGATACTTTTAACATCTTGACGACTAGAGAGGCAAACACATATTTAAAGGAATACTTATGAAAAGAGAATTTCAAGACAACTTTTGCAGGGAGGCAGCTGTCAATCTTTTATGTTAATATTCTTTGCATTTTAAGATTTACTCAAGCCAATGGGTGTTTAGTGCGCAGGAACATTTCCGAACTTGGCCACAAGCCATTAAATATCTGTGCTTATTCCCACCCCATTTCTGTTGTCTTTCTTTTTTTTTTTCTGAGTAAGAAACATAGATCGATACAAGTTCTTCATTTGCTGTTCTTAGATTTCAGCAAGCTTAAGCTGAACAGTGACTGCTACTAGGCTGAGTTTGCCATGTATATGGTGTTGCACACTGTACAGCAGAAGTACAAAATATTACAAAATGGTCCCTTCCAGGCCAATAAGGGGCATTATTTACCCTACAACAGCTATGGTACCCTGGTTCCAGACTTTTGATGACAGAAACAGCAAGTTTACAGATTCTGAACTGCCCTAAGTTGGCTGACTGCTTATCCAAAGCTGAAATAAGAGTAACCAACTGACAGACAAGTGTGAAGACAACTCCTGAAACTCAGAAAGAAAGAGAAATATTACAAGTATGTAGCTACTCAAAAAACTTTACATAAAATTAGGGTCACTTTTTAGGCATGTTTTCTAAGTCCTTTTACATCATCAAACTATTGATGCATCTATTTTGCCTTTTTGTATTTCTCAAGGTTCCTTTTCTTACATTTTTTTTCTCTTTTGTTTAGACCCACTCATCTGTGCTGCACACAATGGCATTTTATTAAAACAGACTACTGAAATTAAGTTCAGCTTTCAATGTTGCTACATAAGCTTTGTGTTTGGCATACAAAAATAAGAGATGCCGATACGGGAGGATACTTACAGGAAAACCATACTGTGCATTCCTGTCCGGAATTCCAGAGACTGCCATCAGGAATAGGAAAACACTCCACAGGTTCAGATATTGCCATTTTATATCTCTCTTGTTTACTAACACTTGGGTAATATCAGCAGATACTCAACCAGTAGTACGGTAACATCAACACAAGAGCAAAATTCCAAAGCATGTTTCTAATTCGCAGTGTATTTGCACTCATTTAGAGACTGAGATCTCCTAAGAATTTAGAACAGCTGTATGCTCAAAAATTTTACAGGATAAAGCACAGTTTTGTGATTTAAAATAAAATATATAAAGCTAGTTAACATTTACTGGAGGTTACCATTAAAAATTCAGTGGGAAACAAGCTAATTAAAGATGGTACCACACAGATATATTTCTGAAGCTGGAAGCTAGTATCTATCAGGCCCATAGAGAAGCTACTCAAGAATCCTAAAAAAGGAAGCACAGTTTAAGAACATTTGAGTGGAAAACAATAAGAAAAAAAAGAGATAAGCTCATACATTTGATTAATTTTAGCTTCTCTGAATTTCAGCCAAGTTTTTCAACAATTTAAAAAAATATCGAGGGCATTACAGGAAAAAAATGGAATATGCGTTGCCTTTTTGCTTCAAAAAATAAAGGTCTTGGGAAATAAAAACCTCATGATTAGTGAAATGGAACTTGTTTACTTTAAATCTCCAGAAAAAAAAATTCTTAAGGAGACTCTAGCATTAAACTTGGAAAGAGAGATTAAAACACACTATGACAAAGATAAAACCCAAGAAGGGGCCTCAAGAGGAATGCTTCATTAGAGACACACCAACTATGTTGACTTAGGTCTATCTCAAAAGGAGTTTATTTGGGCAGCTGTGAGTAGCAAAAGGGAAAAAAAGAAAAAAAAAAAATAGCGAGTGTTTCAATCATGTAGATCCCGTATCTTTCTCTTGAAGAGTTACTATAAACTGACAAATTTTTTGTGTTCATTAAATTAAATGTATGAAATCAAGTATTAAAGTTTACTTTCTTATATTTAGCATAAAGTGAAATAATCACAGGAAAAATATGCACAACCTAATATATCATACTCACGCTTTACACTTACACAAAATTATCACATTAATATCAAATAGCTTTAAACATTTATTAGTACCTCACCAGCTGAAGCTGTATCTTAAAGAACAGCATTCATCCAAGCAGCTCACAGACACTCCACAGCAAAGCTAAATTAATGCCCTGTCAAAGAGGCTTCTGCTACTTAGATACCAACGTAAAAACACTACAGACCATGTTTGTTTAATAGGAAAAAAAACCCCATCCAAACAGAAAATTAAATTGATAGAATTTAAATGAAAGGGAGCATGTTTCAAAATATTTTTTTTGCATAACTGTACAGGGAACCAGAATATTAACATTCACCAAACTAAACCTCCAGTGCAACAGAAATGGGTGTGAGGGCAGTGTGCATAATTTTGTATTTTTATTTTTTAAAAACATTGTGATTATGATGTATCAAAAAGTAAACTGATGCAAATTAACTTTTGAATCCTCTGTGATGATTAATAATAAAACAGGGACCAAACCTGCTGCCCTTGCTCACGAGACTCACCTCAACTCAGATCAGTTTTCTCATCCTTTAATAAAATAAAGGCCCTGACTAAGCTGAAAGGACGACACAGGAGAAAAGCAGGTATATTTTACAGCAAGATACAGTATCTGCTTTTCAGGTACCTATGAAGTGTCCCATTTACTCTTTCTATACACGCATGACACACGCATTGCTCTTGTGATGTAACCCAACTGCAGCTTCTCGGCTTCTGGATCAACCTGTTAACTACTGTCCACTGACAGGATGGACAGAAACCTGCGTTTCCTCCTCTGTGTGAATTTCTGCATTTCTAACCCATTTGACCATTCTTTGCCTATATGTCTATCTCCAAACCCAACTCCCCATTACAGCTGCTGTGTTCTGTGGTTACCTCCAAGCCCTTGTGCCATTTTCATAGAATAATAGAATGGCTAGAGTTGGAAGGGACCTTCAAAGGTCATCTAGTCCAACCCCCCTGCCAGAAGCAGGGACATCTCTGACCAGATCAGGTTGCTCAGAGCCTCATCCAGCCTGGCCTTGAATGTTTCCAGGGATGGGGCATCCACCACCTCTCTGGGCAACCTGTTCCAGTGCTCTACAACTCTCATTGTAAAAAATTTTTTTTCTAATATCCAGTCTAAATCTACCTCCCTCTAATTTAAACCCATTACCCCTTGTCTTATCACAACAGGCCCTACTGAACAGCCTCTCCCCATCTTTCCTGTAGGCCCCCTTGAGGTACTGGAAGACCGCTATCAGGTCTCCCCAGAGCCTCCTCTTCTCCAGCAAGCGTCAGTGCTCACCAGCATCCAAGCCTTCCCTGTCTTTCCTGGAGTCTCTCCAAAGATGGTCCTGAAAGAGTTTTCGCTAGAGCCCCAAACCTTCTCTTCTGACAGCTCCAAAACTCAACCCTGTATCCCACTCAACCACTCAGGAGCCTCAAGCTGCTCAAAGCACAGGCTGGCACTTGCTACTCAGTGCCACACAGGTCAGATCTATCTCTGCATGACCACCCACACCCATCACACCATCACCAAGAATACCACCTCTGTACTAGGCTCTCCCAAAGCCTTGCTTCTGCCTCTAATGGGATTTCCAAAAACTCAGCCAGAAACAAACAGAATTTTCCAAAAAGTCTATCCAGACAAAACTCAGAGGGCAAGAAAATAAGACCTACCCAGGAAAGTCTGGGCTGATGGTAGCCTTATACTGAATAAATAATTTCATACCTCACCTTCATGCCCAGCTATTCACTCAGTCTGCGGAATATTTGAAGATATAATAAATACTGGACTAATTGACAGCTTTTCAACTTGTGAAACACTGATATTCAGGAGTTGAAATACACTCCTAATTACGAACTCAGGTGTGAGATGTTGGCTTTAGATTAAGACATCCTGTGTGGAATTTTCAAAAGTATTTATGATATTTAGGCAACTAAATCATGTTGTAAAACAATATCACTTTAAAAATTGCCACTCCAGCTTTTTTCATTTCTATTTGCTTTCATACATCTAAGAACAAGAAATAATATTCTGAATGGATAATTCAGAACAGAATACAATTTTTCACTTTAAGGCTTTCTATCTATGGTACACTTGACCTGTTTTGCCAATGAAGTCCAACAAAAAAAAAAAAAAAAAACAACAAACACCTAGTAAAAGCCAAATAACTTACCTTAGGTCATTCAACACCGAAATACACACAAGCCAGGACTGAAGAGACAACTTCAACAATAGTGGTACATAAACACAAATAGGTGTTAACAGCAATCTCAGGACAGCAGAAAACAGCGACGTTGTAGAACAAAGTGGAGAAAACAGCACAAGAAAGCTTAGTAATAAAAAACTTCATTTTGGTGGGATCTTGGCTAAATGATATTGCAAAATTCAAGTTAACATATCCTTAACATGCAAAAAGATGTTGTTCAGACTAAAAATCTGAAGGAGAAAATAAGAGAACGATAAATGTCAGTGTTTAAGTGTCTACAGTTTATATTATCAGGATAGAGTAACATACCTCTGCCAAAAAATCTAAGCCTACTTGTCTCCCATACTTCTGTAGATTAAAAAATGAATAAATAAATAAAAAAAGGTTCATTTCACGACAGTATTCCAAGCATATGTTAGAACTTAAACCTTACCAGCAAGTAAAGCAACAGCTATCTGTACAAAACATCAACAAGTATCTGTAAAAAAATTCAAAACAAGTGCACTGTAAAAGATCTTTCTTCTATTGTCCCTAAAAATGTTTATTTTCATAGTAAATTTTCATTCATGAAATAAGCATTCTAATTTTAGGCCCATTTTGTTTGTCAAATGTTTGTTAAACAAGCTTGCTTTGTTTGCTGGGAGAGGAGTATTTGTAAACAAAGCCCCTCTGTGCTTGGTCTCAGCAGGAGATCATCCTACTTCACCTTGGCACCAGCTCAGCGTGTGGAGCTCAAAAACCACATCTGAACCGAAGTCATTATGGGTCTCACTGCAACAGTCTCAGAATGAGACAAAAATCTGCATGGCAAAAATGTGTAAGTTTTGTCACCGTAGAAGAGATGGTGTGCAGTCCCCAAACCCCAAAATGTGTAAAGTAAAGCTGCCAGGCATCACGCCTCCCCTGCAGCACACGCAAACATAGAATCATGGAACGGTTTGGGTTGGAAGGGACCATAAAGATCATCCAGTTCCAACCCCCTGCCATGGGCAGGGACACCTTCCACCAGACCAGGTTGCTCAGAGCCCCGTCCAACCTGACCTTGAACACTTCCAGGGATGGAGCATCCACAGCTTCTCTGGGCAACCTGTGCCAGAGCCTCACCACCCTCACAGTGAAGAATTTCTTCCTCTTGTCTAATCTAAACCTACCCTCTCCCATTACCCCTTGTCCTACCTCTACCTGGCCCTGCCAAAAGTCACTCCCCATCTTTCCTGCAGCCCCCTTTAGGTACTGGATGGCCACTATCAGGTCTCCCCGGAGCCTCCTCTTCTCCAGGCTGAACAGCCCAGAGTTTCTGGGCTTCAATGCATTTGAGTCCCTCTGGGACCATGCGAACTACAAGAAAGCGAGGAAAGAATCCAAATATAGGAACACTAAATAAATGCAGGAATAAGACACAGAAAACATGACTAGATAGAGAGATGTATTGAATTTTAGTCAAGCTATTTTGCAGGGAAGGATAACTGCCTGACAACATACCATAGGAAAAATAATTGTATCCTTTCAACACGTTCTTTTGACACGGACTTGTTTTCTGACTCCTTCTTATGTTAAGAAATTCTGTCTCCTCAATCATAAACAAAATATTAAACTTATAGGACTGGAATTCCAGCCAAGCAAGTTCATTTTTATTACACAAAAGTGAACAAAATGAAATTACAGTAGCAAATTCTACAGTAGTAATTCTGCATGCAGATTTTGCACCTATTAGTAATGTAAATGCACATGTGCATGCTTGTGGCTCTGTAAAACTACCAACACTATTCTCATAGTTGGTTAGAAGAGATTCACTATTATGCTTTCATCTGAATTACTACGATTAAAAGGTACGCAAATGTCTACTTGCATGTTTAGGAAAATACTCTGTTCAACACGTATCCTCAAAGTCTTTGAGCTGAAACATCAACACTTCAGTTTTCTCTTAATGCCATATGTTTGGAAACTGTTTTCTTTCTAATCACCTTTGCAGAAGAAAAGAAGTTTCAAGGCAATTAGGCTGGAATCAGTAACTCTGCAGTATACTACGTTAAGTCCTGATCATATCAAAACCTGGTAATTCAAGGGTGTATTAAACATACATCCAAATACAGGAGTAGGGGGGTATTAAAATTAGAACTGCACTTTAACATTCTAACAGTTTATAATCCTTGCTTTTCAATTAAAATAATAAAAAATTGCCCAAGCAGCCACCTTGCTTTATTTTAAAATCAATAAAGCCCCACACTGTACTCCTGTGCATGCATATCTTGAAACACGAAAGCTGTTCCCTGCACCTCCACGCATTTTAAACACATTTCTAAAATAGAGAGCAAAGGATGATAAATACCTGAATGCTTGCCATCATACACCAGTAAATACTGAGACAACAGTTTAACCCAGATCTACACATCTAAAGGACAGTGGCCAAAAATGTTTCTCAACTTTTCTGGCTCCTCTTCAGCCCTGGTGGCATCTGAAGCCACCAACGCAGAGCAGCTCGCAGTGGTCCCTGGGAGGCTATCGCACTGGGAAGGCTTGGCAGACGCCTGATGCATTCCAACGCCCAACTCCACCACCACCCCCTGCAGAAGGTCTCCAGCTGCCCCTTTTGCAAAGTTTTCTGTTGGTGCTGCACCGTCCAAGCAACCTAATGTAGCCAAGAGCCAAAGATTTGGCTGTAAACCCAGAAAGAGTTCATAAATCTCAGGGAAGGAACAATATCTGCCGTTTTAAGAGACTCTCAGGAGAAGGTTCACACACATTCTTGTTTGTTGTTGCTCTAAAGGCATGCAGCCACCACGGAGGCAAGAAGATTAAAGAAAGCATCTCAAGCAGAATTTAGCTTGAGGAATATTATCATCTTTTGTCTTGGATCATCACACTAACTCCTTCCCACATCACCAGTAAAGGAGGTAAACATACTATCGCTTAAAACTTCATCAGAGGGTGTGCTGTTAGTACAAGCATTTGAGGACTAACAATTCCGACATCAACGTGATCAGGACGACATTTAACATACAGAATATCTTTACCATTCCCCACCGATAGAGAATTAAACCATCATCAGCAACAAACAGTGAAACAGATACAGTTCTGAGAAAGAAACCAGTTTGTCTTCTAAAATAAAGTTTCAGTCAGGGCTTACAAATTAAGCTCTATCAGAAGCACACAATGATTTACGAGAAACACATAAAATACCACCTTGCAATAATTTGGCTGCACAGGTGCAATCCTATGGATTGTTTCCTAAATACCATATCTAATTTTGCAAAAATTGTGATGGAGAATCCCCAAAGGTCCTCCCTATGGAGACCTTCCCACCTGATCTCCCCACACAGCATCCTCAGGTTGCCCAAACTGAGAACCAGGGGCAGAACTCAGGACCGGCTCTCTGGCTCTCAGCCAGCCCTACAGCTTTTTACTCAGTGTCCTTCACTGCCACTGCACGACATAAACACAGGATGCAAAATGCAGCAAAAAAAAAAAAAAAATACTGTAATGTCTCTCCATCTTCCTCCCCTTCCCCCTGAATGGAAGATAATTAAAAACAACTAATAGCAAACCGTACAATGCCAACCGATAAAGACCAAAATAGAAAGATATTGAAAAATAAATCATAGCTCAACCTTACCAACCACATTAGCACTAAGAAGCCCTTCAGAACACTAGTCTTAATATCTTTTAAAAAATAAGGACAATCAATAGATCAGTGGAACAAAGAGCTCATCTTGTTTTCTGTCGACTCATAAAACAACAGTGCATTTGTGTTGAGGCAAACGGAGAATTTGGTTCCTGTGTACTTTTGATCTACAAACCCATTCTTCTTCAAATAGTTAACAATGGGGTCATTTTCATACCCTTTTTCTGGCATTCTAACCCAGTATTATTTGTGAAAACATTTTCATTCCAAACAAGAAAGGGGAAGGAAGCAAACAGTATAATATTCTATCAGAAAAGATTATCTACTCCCTTGGAACCTTTCTGGTAAGAATCCCAAAATTGTCCTACGCATCTAACACAGCAAATAACTACTCCTAACAGATTCAGTCATTTCTTTTAGAACAGTTCAGTTACTCAGTTGAAAACAACTACAGAAAAAGTTTTTGGCAGTGGTTAACTCCCTCACATGATAAGCAGAAACCTCAGGGCAGTGTCTGGAAACAGCAAGAGAAATTAGCGTTGGGTTTTTTGGTGGTGTATTTTTTTCATTTCACACTCAAAAGACAACAGTTTGCCCAAGCTCCCTGGTCTTGCTAGGCTTCTCCAATAAGGTAACCTTTAAAAACCTTTGGGAACTGATTTTATTAGGTTAAGAAAAAGCTTTAAAGAAGCTGTAACAAAAATATTTCACTTCTCCATTGACCCCTCTGCTCGGGGCCCTGCACGTGCAGTCTCTTAGAGCTCCAGTGCCCTCCTGACAGTCTTTGTGGAAACACAGCACCACCCAAGAGCCTGCCAGGCTCCACAAGCTTTGACTATGGCCTCTAGTACCAATTAAAGAGAGTACAGATTTGTTTTTAAATTACTTTAATCAGAATAACATTCGTGGCTACTACAGGACAACATGAAGTAAGCTGCTCCTCTACTAGTGACACGCTGGTGATGTGAAAACACCATGAATTACCATCACCTGCAATCCAGAACTGACACATCTTTGCTCTGGGTTTTGTTTATTCTCGATTTGTTACTTTCTTTGAGTTTCCAGCATTTACTATAAAATGTAGTAATAGTTTACCATAATAAGGAAGATAAAACTCATTCAGAAGATGTCCACAAGCACTGTAAGGAACAACCACAAAACCCTCAATGTTTTGTCACCTCGTTTAATGCAATATCTCTCCTGAAAGAAAGAAAAATGCAATGTTTAGCAGAGACTTAGCTAAACCAGAATGAACAGCAGAGAGACTCAAGAGCATAAACACACGTGCTTTCATAGGCACTTGGTCACAAACCTTGACACTAAAAATAACCCAGCCCAAGTCCTATTTAGCCCACTCTGAAAACTTTTTACTTGCACGATTCACATTTTTTCCTCCTTTACACTCCTCCTTGCCTCCAGAGTCTACTATCTTTTTTTTGTACAGGCAATAATTCTCGTTACAGAAACAAATGGTACAGGCTGACCTCAGCATCAGAGGGCCTTGAACAGGAGGCCTAATTTGAGACATCATTCTCTAGGACAGAAATGCATCAGTTGATGAAAATCCACTGGTCTGCATAAAGAATGTCAAGAAGCTTACAAAATGTTAGAAAGAGAAAACATCAGAAGGAACTGACAGGGTTTTTGGTGAGTGGTTGGTTGGGGTTTTTTTCAGGCAAAAATAAGAAAAGCCCAAGGAGAAACCTGACAGCAGTCATCACGTTTAGGAAGAAGGGTGTTGCAAATAACAGGTTGGGGTTTTTTTTTATGTGCATGCTAGGTAGGACAAAATGTGGCACTTTTAGGAAGAAAAACTCAGGTCAGAAATGAAGAAAAAAATTCATTGGGAAGACTAACCAAGCACAAGAATATACAGGGATATAACCACCAATGCATGGAGATGTGTTTATCTAAGACTTTTGACACACCTACGTCCAACGGGTCTTAGAAGTTCACACAAACATAGCTGACCTGCCTTGGAGCAAGGGGATGGACCACCTAATCCCCCATGGCCCTTGGCAAGTCTCCTTTTCCAGGATTGCACTATTCCCTCCTGGCTCCAAATCCAAGAGTCTGGGACTCTCACTCCCAAACAGTGACGCTGAACTTTTTGCAGACTAGACTGTTAGCAGCACTGTGTTTAGTATCAGGATTGAGGGTAAATAATAGAACCTCATTAATCCACTTTTACTCAGAGACTCAGTACAGTCACCGGCTAAACAAACTCAGACAAAGAAAATAATCATTCAAAATAATGAATTGTCATCTAAATTAAATGTAACACTTCAGAGAACTGTATTGTGATACCTCTGTAAAATTAATGAGGTCTTAGTAAAACTAGACCTCATTAAAGTGTCTACCATTAAATCTTTCCTGGAAAATTGGAGAAAAAACATCTCTTGTGTAGATTAACTGACTTGTCAGCCAGCTCCTACTGTAAAGACCACAAGATGAAATACGGCAGAGCCAGGAAAAGCAGGAGTTCCTGGCTTTCAGACCAAATAAATTTCACTTGATAATATTGCCTAATTAGAGCTAATATAATCAGCAAAATAGCAAAAGTATGAAAGAATACCATAAAAGCAACCAAAATTGAAGTTAAATGAGATATCCAATACACCAAGAGTTGGTAGATTCAATAAATGGGTGCACGGATAAAATCATCCAGTGTTTCAATGACTTACATTTCAGTGACAGATTTAAAGCGCAGATTTTTCTCCAGGACACAAGAACTCCGATATTTTGCCCAACACTTGAAAACTGCATGGCTAGGAACAACTTCACACAAAAACTATATCAGGAAAAAGTTAAGAGCATTACCTTCATAAATCTATTTTAACCTTCTGCATCATGGCATTGTAAGATGTCTATCTCTGCATATTCAAATTCACTCTCTTTTGGGAATATCCACAAAGAGACAGGTAGACAGACAAAATTCAGAAGGAAAGAATGTTAACTAGTGTTTGAGAACCATCCAAAAATGATAAAATAAAATAAAATTAAAAAAAAAAAAAGTGAAGCTGATTAAGTAGCACTATACTCATTTGCTTGTCAGAAACTTTAAAAATACCTTCAATTCCATGCATTCTCACACTTACTAGCAAGGACTAATGGATTTACAGAACTGTAATTGGAACATTCTGAAATGTGAGTTGTGACCTCATTCCTCAGATGGAGAAAAATTAGAGACACATGAATTGTGAAGTATATTATTCTCCCTCAAAAAAAAAAAAAACAACAAAAAAAACCCAACCAAACAAAACTCACACCACCTCTCTTGTCTATATATCTCACAGTTACCAATTCTCACTTTAATTGCTGATGGTTGCTACAAAGTTCCCAAATAAGCCTTCCAATAAGATTTAGTACAAGCCAGCAATAAGCAGTCAATTTATGACTGTGCAGAGCCATGGATTAGGCATGATAAACTCCTACCAGCCATTACCATTCAGAAGATGGTTTGCCTCAGGTTTATTAACATGATCCTGAATAAACCTTTTTAGCAGCTCTTTTGACAAATGCAGGCAAGTTACCTCTAATAACTCTGGAAACATCCACTGGTACAGAACTGGCCTACCATTTAACAAACCACACCTCTTCATCTTGTGCTTTTCTGAAAGTGAGGGTAGATTCTAGTTCACTTCACGCTCACACAAATTAACAAAGTCACATTTATTATAGAAACACTATAGGGAAGTTGTCCCAAATTAATAAAATTCCTGTAACAAGTAAAAAGTGTAGAATGATGTGCATATGTAGGTAGTTAATACCATCTCTATCACATTTCTACGTTTATTCTTCAGAACATCTGAACAGTGAATCCTGACTATATACTTCCTTATGCACAAACATATCAGTGTTGCATGTGGAACAAGGAATCTTTACTGATAGGTATTAAAATCATTAATACCATCAATATTATAAACACCAAACCCATTAAAATGTCAACATTCAAGTCTCATATTTAAATTGCCTCATATTTGGAATTGCTTAAAAAGACCCAGTGTACGACTCTGACCATTTCCCTGGAACAACCTACATGGGAACTGGCTTTTTTGGAGTTTTTCGTTTAGTTGGGTTTCGGTGGAGGGATGTGTTTGGTTTTTTTAAAGACTGCATGAAAATAATGTAACCTGATCAAAGCCTCATACAGAATATAACTAATGGGTAGCTTAAGAGAGCCTACTGTTATTTAATAACATTTATTTCTCCAGTATAAAGAAGTAAAGCACCAAAAAAGTTTACTCAATCTGAGGAAATGTGTTTTGTAATCAAAGACCCACCAAATAAAGAGTTACAGCTCTACAGCTGAAACTGTAGAAAGGCCATGTCTCACAAATACAACTTCACTCTGAAAATTACTTTCAGATATAATTCCTTCGAAGCTTGTACCACATACACCCTAAAATTTCTGCTTCTGGACACCTCCTGCCTTCTCAGGAGGCAGTACAGAAACGAGAAAGAAACTTGTTCACTTCAGAGGTCAGCTGAGACCTACACAACAGACATTGCTTTCTGCCCTGACAAAAGTCTACAAATAATACAAACAGGCATAAACATACATATTATTCTCACTTCAGTTCTGCTATACTTCAATCATCTTAAACCTAAGTAAACAACTGAAAAGAAATCCATGACTCCAAAATTAGAAAAATAAAGCCCCAGGGACATGTTCACATTTTTCCCAAGGGAGTTCTAACTGACAAAATATAAATCTTGATCGCAAATATTTTAAAAGAAAAAATAAAGTTAAGAAAAAAGACATGGCTGAGATCAGTGTCTGTTTCCAGTACAAAAAGTGGCATTCCAACTAGTTTTAACCCTGCAAATGCTGTGTGAAATTCAGCAGAACTTCAACACTTGCATCAAGGAAAAAACTAACAACTTACCAGTTACACCGAGTATAAAGCAGAGCAGCTTAGGAAAAAAAAAAAATTGCATTCACTATCCTTACCTGCTGTGAAAACAACATGGAAACGGACATTCTGCTTTTAATAATTATCATTTCAGCATTCAGTAACATCTATTGCTACCCAGAACAGAGCATCTTCCTTATTCCCGCTTTTTGATGCTCGTAATAATGTAGTTTTCACAACCTGACTAGAAATGTCTTAAAGAAAAAAAAAAAAAAAAAAGGGACCAATCTAGAACGTGGCCTCAAATACTTTGTAAGATGCTGTTCCAAGTAAATAAGAAATACTATTAAATATTTATCATTAGAACTACATCAAGAACTAAAGAACTAACAATTTTTGACCCATGGTATTTTTTGTTCTGCTCCACATTCTCAGAGTTGTTTAGTTACACTTACTCAGTCTGGGCTCTAAGTAGTAAGACTCTTCCAGATGAGCAAAGGAGAAAGTTTTTGTGAAAGAAACAAACAAAAAGAGGAAGAAAAAAAAAAAAAAGGCAGCCACACAGCAAGAAGTAAGGGACACTACAATCCTGAACACAGCGTATGACCTCTCAGATCCAAAAACCAGCCATCCTTCTAGACAAAACACATTTGATAAAATATATGTAGAGAGATAAGGACTTTTTGTGCTAGTTACAACTTGAAGGAACAGTAAAGCAACTTGATTTTCAGAAGCATTTAACACATGTACACTGAGTCAATCATCCAAAATACTTCTGGAAGTCTCGGCAAGTCACTTTCAAAGACTTCTCCAAATCCCTTTGGGTTTCAATGCCAAACCTCCAATACAATTCAGAGTAGTCTTTCCCCCGTCACTAACCCAAGCCATTAGAAGGAACACATGGGGTAAGTTCTCAGCTCTGAAGAAATGCATGTTCAGTCTTCGCCGCTGATGCTAACGCAGAGGAGTACCCTGGCCAGCGGGGAAATCGGGTGAAGAAATGGAAGGAAGGAAGAACAGGAGTAGTTAAAAGTAACATGAACAAGAGAGATAAATAGGCATTTTCCCCCTACTTCTGCAACTCATCATTTTCAGGGCTTTATTATTATTGCATGTTTCTGCCTTTGTTTATTATTTTGTTGTTTGTTTTTAACAGTCTTGCCAAAAAATCAAAACCACTGTTTTGCCAAAACATTTATTGCTTTCTTAGAGTAGATATTTTTTTCTTCAACCTAGATATTTCTTTATTAATAAATGGCATTACAAACAACAGTTTGGAACTCTATAACAAGTACTGACTTTTCAGAATATTTAGTTGACTATTTATAACCTGTTCATAAAAAATAAAAAAGGTTTTGTAGTAATTTGAGTGCATATTTATCCCTGTAAAGTGACAAAATTAACGCTGGAAAAGCCACTAGTACAAATGCTAACGGACTTAAGCAGCTCCAGTCCTCCAAACTACTCTCAGCTTATCACCTTTTCCCATGATCAAGGTAAATAGCAATACCAGTGAGAAACACAGGCTGACAGCTGGTAGCAACTTCAATACCTACTGAATAAAGAGATCACGCGTGGAGGTACAAAAGTGTCAGCTCTTTTTGTGTGGAACCAGTGACACATCCTGCAAAGCTGTCTGCTGCTCAGTGCCAGAACCATAACAGTGTGTGCTTATATCCCCAAAATCATAGAGGATCACATTAAGTCACGTCACATTAAGTGTCTTTCCCTCACACATCTCAGCTTACACAGCAAATCCAAGCTTATTGAAAAGGTTAACTAAATTCCACAGCCAGAAAGGGCAAGGGAAAGGACAAGCCAGGACGAGTCAGACCTTTGTGGATCCCGTGGACGTGGAAGTCCAGGCTACCACTGGACGCATTTCACTGCTGCAGCAGGAGCGATGCTGAAATTCCTGAGAGCAGCCGAAGAAATTGGCTCTCGAGTGCCATAAAATTCCAGGGGCACCGCTTACGACCACAGTCAGTCTGAGGTATTTAGTTTAAGAATGATTAATCACAGTTGAATCAGCCTTTTATTTCTTTTCTGACATTTCAGAACCCTTTCTAGTATTCCCTCTATCTGAAGTCTGGCCATGCCTTGATACCAAAGGAGACTGCTTGAAATAATTCCATTTACCTTGGCCTGCATACAAGTCTGGATAAAGATTTCAGTCAAAACACCTCTTCACATCATAGAATGGTCTTAAAATGGTACGCGGAGATAACACAGCAAGAAGACATTCAATCTGCTATGCACTTCAAAGTATGCCAATAGTTATTTACAAGCTTAGCAGAGCGGGTTCAGGGAAAGCAGATTATTGACCAAAACAAGTAGCGATACGTGCTCCAAATGCAGTGTTTGCACGCAAATATTGACATTGGAAAAACCTCCTGTAGAAAACATCACCAACAAATCCCTTCCAGTACAAGAATTTAGAGAAGAACTTGATTTAAGGTCAACAGAGGTTCGAATGGCAAATGTACAGCAGCAAATACATTTACTATTTACACCAGAAGCACAAACCCAAAATCTATGTAGTGTCACCCACCACAAGACTCAAAACCATTGTCAAAGGACTGTAAGGGAAAAAACAGAAAGGATCTCAAAAGAGTTCAGTAGCAACTGGAAAATGTGAATTCAGTAACATAGAGCCATGGAGTAATTTTTTTTACTTGGAAAGATGCAGGATAAAACAGACAGAATATCAGTACAGAAAAAAAACAAACCCAAGATCCTCTCAAGCATCTCTGATTTGGCCGTTGGCTAAAGGTGGTCCTTTTATTTCTGTAACTCTATAAATATGTTCATAAACAAATGTCTTTTGACTGAAAAGCATTAACAAGTACAGATACAATACTTAAATACATGAGAAGCAAGCCTGAGACCAACATCATCCTAAAGTAAAATACTTTCATATACTTAAAGTTGTATTGCAGACTCCAAAATGCATTAGGAAAATGACTCTGCATCTTATAAGTCCTGGAAAATTTTCCAGGAGACTATTTTCCAACGTAAGAACTACCACATCTAACAGAGCCTGAGAAGTTTTACCACAAGGTTGTGAATTGCTTCAGAGAATCATTTTAATCTTCTATTACCCTCATCAACCCAGAAAAAAAAAATGGAACAAAGCCATGGCTTAAGGTTTTTCATAGGATTTTTCCATATTAACATAGTTAATAGGGCTACAGAAATCCTTTTGTCTCATTTTCATGTAGATTTTATTGTACCAGTTCATAAACGTTAACCCATCCATGGGTGAATCAGCCTAAAATTAGAATATATTCCCTTCCCCCCATCTTAAGTAATTTCCCTGGTACTCTACTGTTTTAAAATCGCATTGCAATCAACTGCAACCTGTTCAGGAACAAAAGGAAAGGGAAGGGAACAGTGAGACAAAAAGGAGCTTTATTTTTAAAAACTTCTGCAATTACACCTGATCCACAGGGTGGATGAAGCTCTTTAAACATTTATCTCCCTGCCTGACAATCGAGAATTCTCCAACTCTGTTACTGAGCCACAGGAATCCTGACTTGGGGATCCTCTTCCAGAATACTCGGGCCTCCAATCTTCCACTGCATTATATACTACTTATCCCAAAATTTGTGGAAACAGGATCCCTCAGATGAAAAGGTCACACGCTGACCCCCAACAATGTATTCAGTGCTAGTTCAGCCCCTGACCTGCTCAGTGGTACTAAAAATATTCAGCAGCTGCACGGCGCAGTTGCGGTGTGGGCAACTGGCAAGGTGTTCTGGCCACATTGAAGGTGTCTGCTCAAAGAAACTTTCTTGGATAAAGACATAGATAGCACTTTAAGAACTGCATAAAAAGCAGAATAAGCATACAAGCAGCCTTATTTAAAAAGAAATACTCAATAAAATGTTCTCTCAGTGCCTTGGACCTCCTCAGAGCACGCAACGCAGCCAAGATGATCTGACGTAGCTACTCTATATGGCCCATTCACTAGTATGTATGATCACCAATACTTAAAAAAAAACCAATTACTATTACTTTACATCCACAAAAAAAGTTAAAATCCAGAAGACATGTCTACAATTTGCATTCTCAGAAAGCACCCATGCAGAACAAGGCTGTAATGCTGGCTGTTGACTATCTATAGCTCCAATCTGGGAGTCATGTGTAAAACAAAACGCCCAGCTATGTCCTCACGCGCATAACATTAATGCATCGCTCTTGGATGGTAATAGGAGCACAACAGCTCGTTGCACAAATCCCCAATTACTCCAGCCACATCTTGTAAGGAAGACTGAGTTTTACTCCATGCAAAGTGCAACAATGTCAAACTCCTTAAAATTAACATAAGAAAGTCACTGTTCCTCATACGTCCCAGTTCATCAGTTATCCCTCTTCAGTCAGCAGGAAGAGCACACGCGGTTGGTACAAACCAGTTTAAGCTCAGGCACCTTTGCTAGAAGTAGCCTGGTACTGTGTTTCTGTCCAAAACCAAACACAAATGTCAGCTTAGGCACTGCCACCGATTACAATCTGTGGCTAGAAGAAGGAAAATTTTCAAAGATTTCCAAAATCCTGTGACTTCACTGTAAATACGTATAGCATGCATGTGTTCTTCATGAGACACTGCTTGTATACAGAAGTGATAGCGCGCCTAGCCTCTGTTTCTAAACACCCTAGGACAAATAATTTGCAAAGAAAATTACAAGCAGAGGATAAAAACCAATGGTTAGCTTTTCAACTCCTTCCTTTTCTTTCCTTCATTCGATTTGCTTCTGTGACATCAGTTCAACAACAGCTACCTACAGCCTGCCATTCTTCCACACCAATATCTTTCAAGGAAGGGAGCCTCTAACATCTCTATTAAACTGTAATAAGCAAAGTCTTCAAGATGTAATACCTCTAAGTCAACCAGGCATTACTGAAATTACTTAATCCACAAAGTCAGTAATTACACACCCCCACTTCACCGCTAGCAATCACTTCACAAGAGCAGCAGCATTATCCAGATGCATTTCAGAGTTAGTTTTAAAATTTGTTTCTGGTGTACTATTTCAGTGAGCGTAAAGTGGAACTGCAGAATTAATGTCAAACTGGTTTTCATTGCATTACATTTGGCCACTTCTAAAAACAATATTATATTCTTGATGCAATCATTTTCAAACAGCAGCACAGGCCCAGAAGAACAGATCCCACATTATAATATAGAATACAAATGCATAGTGGCTACTGAGGTTAGCTCCCCATTTTTTTGCTGGCTATGTTAATACACTGACTCATGTATGAGCTCTGTTTAATCCATGTATACAAAGTTCACATTTTTATTAGAACTTACTACAAGTGGCTGAACCCAAAGTTTCTTAGCGATGATATCTTTCAGAACTGGGAGGCTTTCTGCCATTATAGTCAGATTTGTTTCTTTTCTTAAGTGCCCTAGTAAACAAAATGCATTCTATTCACAAGTCTTGAACTATGTAAGTTGTGGAATAGACAAGGGATGTTAAATGGCAGTGTCTCAACATGAATGAATCATCCCAAACTGTTAAGTATTTCCAGAGAGTAGAGCAAGTAATCAAAACCTACGGCTTAAGCTGGTGATGCAGCTGCCTTTAAGATGATTTAGATGACAGTGTTTTCCAACTCACCCATTTGCTTCCCTCAAAGTTAATATTCTCTTTGGTTTGGCCAGCAGATGTAGATGATAAACTCAAGTTGGTAAGGGGCGGGGGAGTGAGGGGAAGACAAAAAAAAGGAAAGGAGAGGGAGGGATGTGTTATTTTCAGAAGACTGAATCAGCATGGCCACCTGTCGTGTAGGCCACAGTAAAGCTGAAACGGTTTTTCCTTCACACTCATCAGTTCAATGAGCCTCACAATTTTTTACTATTTGAAAACTAGTTCAAAAAACTGCAGATTTTTAGCACACTTTGAGGAAAAAGAAGAAAACACTGCACCTCCTACTCTAGATTTCACGAGCTTTGTATCTTTACACATTATAAACAGATTTATTTGGTTATGTGTAAATGTTCAGTAAATGTCTATCAATGTTCAGTGTTATGAAATGGTATTGTAATATGCAAAAAGCAATGATACATTTAGAAAGAAAAGGTATCACATTCACAAGATCTCAAAAACAGGAAAGACAACCTTAGGTACTTAGGTCTAAACAAAGTTGAGGCTAACGGGGGTTACAAAGGAGGTCTGGTGATAGACTGGTTATTCTAAATGTTCTGCGGATTCTCCTGACCCTTTCCTTAAAAATCTGCTACCTGGCTCAAAATTGGGGCTAACCTAGCTTCTCATTGCTTTCATCAGCAGAGCAACTCCACTATCTGTAACAAAAAAAAACAAAGAGAAAAAACCCAAGTACAGCCAAGACCATGAGGGCATGTTATCACTGCCTGTAGTCACTAAGCAACAGTTCCACAAATATGCAAACCTAAAAAAGGGAGAATTCTAATCTGTTGGAGGATATACTGTAAACAGGAGATAGCCAGGTAACCAAATGACAAACGATTATCTGACAGCCTTGAAAACCTCTCCATGTGAACTACTTTTAAGCCAACTTGTAATAAGTACCACATGCAGCTAAATTAAAAAAAAAAATAAAAATCCTAAGCCAAGTTAAATAGTAACCAACATTAAAATTTAACCATATAAAGTCTATATTAAAATCCAAAATGACAATTACAAAATACTATATTACTAAAACCACTGTCAAATGCTTTGAATAGTAGTACACTGAGGAAATAAGTAAAAACACGCTTTACCTTGTATCTCATTTTGGGGCATGAATGAATGTAGAAACCCATATAATAAAAACAGAGATCAGGAGCTTTTTCATGAAGTTGCCTAGTAAAAGCAATTTCCCTGTGAAAGGAAAGACAAGACTAATTACTTTAGAATTCTTACATTCATTTTACCTCTGCGTACCAAAATATTTTATAGCTACCTGGCTCTCGACCTATTTAAAGAACTAGACTTCTATCAAATAAAAAAATGAAGATAATCAACTCAAACTAATGTTTGAAAAACTCCAAAGATAATAAACTGAAAATTAATGCTTAAAAACCAACACAAATCACCAAAATCCAAAACACCATGTCAGGCTTAAAAATATTTTCATTTTTGTGGTTTGTCCTGCCAACTGACTACTTGAAATTAAAAAAAAAGGGACCAAGAGCCTCAGTTTAACAAGCTTCTTGTTAATATTCACGTACATTGCGACTCTACAGAAATCTAGCCCAGCGCTTGTACACAAACTGGCTAGTGTGCTTTCAGAAAACAAGCTTCAAGTATAAGCTTCTTGTTTGTTCTATCATTTGCGTTCTAGCAATTGACATGTAAAAACATTCATCTTGATGCAACACGTTATTTTTCACCCATCTCATGTTTGATTGTAGGCTTTTCTCATTTCTTCTGAAAGAGAAGTGTCAATGTATTCCAAAACAAGTTTCCTTTTTCTTTTACTGGCACAAGGCAAGTGGTATTATTTAAAAGATTCAGCCAGTGTTTCCACTCTAATGCTCATTTTTACAGCATTTGTGACTTTGCAGTTCACATTTGTAACAAATTCAGTAAAAGGTGGATGTTGGTTCTTACTTTCGGTGTCAAAGCGATAAGAAGATATGAGCACGTGCATATAGGAAGCATGTACAAATACTGGGCGTGGTTTATCACTTAATATTAAGTTAGTAATAAGGATGTTTAAGTGTACTGAAAACCTAACATTTCAGTTGCATGCAGTCTGCTGAGACCATCATGAGTTCATAACTCTGTATCTCCATTCAAAGAGGAGACTGTCTAGAAATAAGTTATTCTAGATTTGAAAATCCAAGTAAATACAACAGATTCCAGAAGTAAGATTTATGTACTATCAAAAATGTACAAACATGCACTTCATAAACATAATCTTCAAGATATGGCATGAAGTTAAACAACCTTACTGCTTCATGCAGCTTATCCTGGGCCTAATTAAACAAATGCCTTTCTGCAATTCAAAAAGCTGGAATACTACAGGGGAAAAAACATTATCTTCGCATTTCAAAATCTCTTAAATACTCTTCCCAATTTCCAATTCTTGCTCTATCTTTCATTTATCTATTTGGCCAACCCCACTCCAGGCAAAGTTTTATTGGGGGGATGCTAAAACATCCTTCTCTCTGCTTTTCAGGAGCGTGTGCTGAGACCCAATGCAAGAGCATCCTCGGGTTCCACCATTTCAAACCAGGAGCAGCAATGAGGTGTCACTGTATGGCATAACTCACATCTACCTGTGTTCATTCTGCCTAAATCCCCACAGAAAAGGGACTACAGGCTTGCTATTATGTGTTTTTTTAGAGCTTTCAGTTATGGTACATATGTAAAGAGTTATAATGGCTGCTAGCACTTGGCAAGAGTAGTCAACTAGTCGGCAACACTCGTATTCATTTTATCAACACAAAATTCAGATTTAGTGTTTCAATGCTACATACCCAATTCCAAAAGAAGTTCAAGTATTTGTTCTCTTACAAAACAGACATTATGAATACCACGTTTGTCGATTATTAACGATGGCATGTAACAGGGAAGGTTTAACTTTTTCTTGCAAATAAGAATAAGAATCACTCAATATTTCTCAATCGGTTTTCCTCCTTTGGTAAGACTGGTATTTCACAAGTAGCTTCTTCTCCCCTCATTCTTTACTTACATGTCTACATATATCAAACGATCTTCAAATCCCAGCCTTTCCACGACTCAGCAGCAAAAATTCTCAAAGTAGCATGAAGTGGAAGTGACAGCACTGCAATGCAGTCTAACCTCCTCAGAGTAAAATTGGCAACAGCTTTGAAGGTATCAAATTCCTTTGCAACTTCCTAAATCCTCTCTAACTCTCAAGGCTTTTTTCCCTTTTTGAAAGAAGATTGGTTCGCTCTAAGACTGTGGGGAACTCATTTTTATTGCCTTAAATGCTGCAGAATTTATAAGCTGCTTTTTCACCAGTTGAGTCATGCACACATGTTGCGCCAACAAAGTTTTAAATTTATTATGTAGAAAATGTTAAATAATTTCAAGAATTCATAAAAAATTATTACATCAGTCTATCATTACATAAAGTAATGAGAGATGTACAAATACCAAAAAAAGAACTCTTAGAAGGAGTTAGTATTTTATGATACATGCTCACCCTGCATGGAAAAGATAAAAATCAGTCTAATTTCATGAGTCTAGCATATGTAATAAAATACTTCTAAAAATCTAGACCACTAATAGACAGAAAAAAGATCAATTCTAAATCATAGGAGTTCCAATACTTTTTCTACATTTGTTAATTCTGATTAATTTTATAAATTAATTTATAAATTAATTAATTTTATAAAATCACCAGTGCCACTGAACGCCTCAGAAAAATGACAATTCAGACTCTTTTAGACACAGACGACTGGAGATGCTACATCAACAGTCACATTAATGCTCACGACAACTTTGAAGTTAGCCCTGCTCTGCGCTGCAACAGGACCAGATGACATCCAGAGGTCCCTTCTGACCTAAACTCTAAGTATATAGTTTATCCTTCATAAAGAACCATCCTAGAACAAAGTGGAGAGAGCCAACAGGAAGGGAATGTCATCAGCTCTGTTAAAGGTGACATACTCTGAGAAATTGCACTTTAGGACTTAACTGATCTAAGAGCTCACCAGTGGGAGGAGGTCCTACTCCCTCACTCCCAACCTGTTCTCAGGTGCACGCTATGGCTCCATCACAGCTCTGGTACTAACAGGTTCTTCACTGAGCCAACTCAGCTCGCTAACCAGGTTGCTAAAGCAAATAGTCTTCTGCTCAGTAAATTAAACTGGCTCAATATATGGTTGGTAGAAACTCAGCATAGAGCAGAGATGGTTAGGAGTGATCGCAGCACTTCATTTCAGCAGCAATAAACCATTAGACTGATGTCAGCAACTTAACAGTGAACTTTGGGGCAAAAACCCTTTGACACACGCATTTGAACAACTTGTGTAAAGATTATTCAGAAATCACAAAATTCACCACTACAAAGAGAAGAATACACCCAAAAAAAGGAGAATTGAAAAAATAGAGTCTTCAGAAATCAGAAGATCCTAATCAAAATCCAAACAAATTATGAGTGACTAGACTTCTGAGAGATTAAATTGCACACAATCCTGCTGGGTAAAACTAAACAATAGCTAAGAAGCTCCACCTGTAGAGAAGCTGCACTCAAACAGGATACCTCAGAGAAAGGAGCAAGCTGGATCTCACAGTTCTAGTGCTTCTTTCATAGCTGGAAAAGGTAAAGACTTTTGCTAGAACGTTTCAGACCTATGGAAACTTGAAAATAGAGGGGCCTGGCACAGGGTGCAAATGCGGTTGCTTCATGGAGAACCTCACTGGGAACACCATATGTCTGTGACCAGTTCACTTCATGTGAACAGAGAAGCAAAAAGACCGAGAAAAAAAATTGAGATGCACAAATATTTCCACTCGTTTAGGGTTTTTTTCCTTATAATAATAACGGAATCATAAAATTGCCTATGGAAGAAAAACAGTAACTTGCAATTTAGCATAAAAATCCTATTCACAGATAACGGCATTATTCACTATTCCTACTGTTTTGCAAGACTAGGTTGATAGTTAATTTAAGGCTTTACAATTCATAGATTTACTCTCTCCATCAGACTTTCTAAAGACAAAGATAATGAGATTAACATACCTGCAAAACACGCTTAGTGCTAGTCCAGCAGGAGACTACTAATTCAGAAGACAACGGCTTTTAGGTACCCTATTATTTATGATCTCAATGTGCATACAACTATAAAAGTGATAAATTTCATTCGGTAAATGGGCTTTACTTTGAAAAAGGTCAAAGGAAAAATTATTTCTATTCAAACAAAAAAAAAGAGACTTTTCCTGCTGAAACCAAGCAATACTAAATTATTTTCCGGGGCAATAAAAACTAGGTATTTCGCTTCCTAGTGTTTTTTTAATCTTTAAAAGTGTTTAGCTAACTAGAAAGATACATCCTTGTTCAAAGTTGACAATTAAAAATTTATTTGGAATGTAACCAACTGTAGAGAGTTAAAAAAAATAAAAACTGACCCCAAATAAATACTTTGCTAGAGGTAGTGTTACCAGTATATGTTTAGACTGGAAAGAAAAGCTCAATTTTAGGAACAAGTATCAATTCTTACTGTTAGGTCTAACAAGGTAACGTGTCCTCTTACCGTAACGCAGAGTAGACTCCCAAAGATAAGAAAGAATAGTCTGGATCGTAGTACAGATAGACAGAGGACACGCAGTAGGGCAGGATATCAATGACACCGACAGCAATTATCTTCCCATCGAGCCAGTACTGCTGGTGGAAGGAACCGTAGCCACAGTCTGGTCCATTTGGTGCATTCTCTGCCTAAGCGAAAACAAAAGTGGGATGTCATTGTCTGACAGGTTGACTTTCAGCATAAAAACAATTTTAGAAAGAATTTTAAGACAAAAGCAAATACTGTGAGAAACTTTCTTCAGCTATCCATCTTTAGAAAAAGGAAAAAAGGAATTTGAGAAGCAGGGAAAACAATGTTAGCTCACTGTATCATTTCTGACCTTCTTTGTTCTCATGATCAGTAACCTCCACGTATCACCCATGCCAAACACGAACCTGCAAACAGCCTCTGCCATCTACCATTTATAGTACTGAAATGATAAATCAACAGTGTGATTCATCAAGTTATTAATGCCTGATTACATGCAAACAAATTCTGCAGATATTTTTTTTATTTTTATTTTTTTTTTTTTCAGAGTTTGGCTTTTAATTTGATCTATTTACTCTTCAACAAGAGATGAAGCCCAAAGGCAGAAAGGTGAAACGCAGCCATTTCCCTGTGCTGGTGCTTCCCAAAGCTGGCTGCGACTGCCTAGCTCCTCGTCACAGCAGGGACCTTGCTGTTTCTCTCCCCCATGCTCCCAACTACTGCAAGCACTTTGGCCACAGAAATTCAGTTTCTCAGAGCAGCCATTAAAGTTGGTTGAGAGGAGCAGTTATAAAAAGCACTGAACACTTTACTCTTTATGCGAGGTTTACTCTTTATGATCAAGAAAACACCTTTTCTCTAGGAACCTGAAATTCTCTGTTGAAACAGAATCTGTGGAGTTGCTTCTTTGTCAGCCCACATCAGAGCACCTTCCATAAAAACACTAAGAACTTGCTGTCCTTGCACACTGCAGTTTTGGACGTGCAGTGAAGTAAGCCTCCGGACAGGGTAAAGCACCTAGAGCCAGAAACTGATGCTTCAAATTAAGAAGAAAATGATCTCCTAATTTAAACTGAATTACACAACCAACTTTGGCATGCCATTGTCTCCCACGTCAAGGTTACTTTAATCCTGAATTCCACTGCGCTCAACTTAATTATCCATCTAGTCATGTTTTTCACTGCATTGCCAGATCTTCAGAAAGCTGCTTTTCACTCAATAAATCTGACAATATTGCCTACTATTACCAACTGGTTTGCATTACAACAACAGAAGGTGGGTTTAATCAAGAATTTTGATACAGTAGCGCAGACTGAAGAGATGATGGGCAGTAGAAGTTATTCTAATTGGTACCACATGTGTCAAAAGAAATCAATCACGTGAACAAGAATAATTTCAGCCAACTTAACCAAGAAATAAGTCACAGCGTAAAGGCCATAAAATAAAATTTTTGCGTTTTCATATAGTTACACAGCTTAGAACTAGATATGGAGCTACAGATACTGTAAAAGTGAAATGATCAAACATTTGACAGCTCAATCTGCAGTACATGAGGATATTAGACTCTGATAGTAGCATATTAAACTGAGTTTCTTCTCATTCAGGTAAAGTCCATTTCTTCAACAGTTATGGTTTCATACAATAGCTTCAACTTTTCACTAGAGCCAAATGAAATCACATGCTCAGCAGTAAAACTTTTAAGCTGAGACACAGTCAAGTAAGAGATTTTCTCTGAGGATTTCTTCGCACAGTTAAGTTCTCTTCTCAGAAAAAAAAATATGAAACATCTCATGCAAGCCAAGGGGAAACGTGACTGGTAATACAATACAGACTTGCTTAAGTTTCAGTTAAAACAGATTTATTTTTTTTTTCTTTGTCAAAACCTCATCATATAGGATTTAATGAATGTTTAAAAAGATAGCCTAAGCCAATGTGGAAAAGATTTTCACTCAAAGTGAAGTCTTGTAAAGTTAAACAAATGCTGTGTCTGCGTGCCACCCCAAACCTCCAAATGGCATCGCATGGGTTCGGTCACCAGACCTCTGCAAACTGAGGTACTAATATCAGTTAAGAACTTCTACTAAAGTATAAACTACAGTTATTTCACTAATGCAATTAAAATGAAATGTCATAAGCATAAAAGAGGCTATGTTCTGTAACAAACATCATAAGCCTAGCGCTGATGTCAGGCAAAACGTTCAGGGATCTCCATTACATAAGTAAGTAACATTTTTTAAAAGTTTCCTTTTAAACATTAACATGTTAACATTTTCCTCCTCCTCGAAAAGTTTTCATACAATGTAATCCTTTGTAATGCTTGTAAGTAGGATGTTTTCTCCAATTTCTCAATGAATACTTGGCTCCTTTAACTTGATTCCTCACATGCGCTCTCCAGGCATTTTGACATAAACCAGGTCTAGAATATGAAACATTTTCCTGAAGCAGGTTACACCATTTCTCACCGCCGACATGTCCACCTGGGACCGTGTTTGTCAAAGGTGATGTAAAATAGACCAGTGGTATCAGGTGAGCAAGCCCCACCAGAACAGGCTTAGCTTATCTACCAGAAATTATACCTTAGCCCTGGAACCAGTACAAAGGGACCTATGTGTTTAAAATTAACAATTTTTACTCAAACTTTAATACAAAAAATTATTATAATCTGGTTATAATGAAACAATCAACAAATTAATAACTAAATCCAGGACAAAAATTAAAGCAAATAATTTTCTCTCCAATGTTTACACTATAGTGCAGAGAAAAATGCAATATAGTCCATCACATGTTAATTCTACCTGTCTTCATATTCTGCTAATGGTTCCATTAGCACATCTGATTGCTCATATTTTTAATAACGCTTTATTACAATTTAAATATTTAATAGCAACTGGTATTACATATTAGCCCAATTAGTATACCTCAGTGTAATAACTGCTTATAATTGAATTTCAGCGATAGTGAGAACACTCAATTTTCTTCAAAGCAGTCTTTCGCTTTATTTCTAAGGGATATTTTCCTACATCATCATCATCATTATTATTATTATTATTATTATGGAAATTGCACTTGTTAACCTGCATGCCAGACCAGTGTGCAACCGCAGAAGGCACTGCAACACTCACCTACCAAAAATGGGTCCTGACCATAACAACCTCAAGACTATTTTTCTCTGTAAGGTTTCATGAAATTTCCTACTTTGAACTTTTCCATTTTACCCTCTGCTGTGGATTGAGGCATGAAATCCATGCTATGTCTTATACAAAGAAAAAAAAAAAAAAAGGCCAGGAAACCCTTGACTTCTACACTCCAGTGGAAATTATTTGCTGAAGAAGTGAAGTGATTAATTCCAGCAGCTCCTTTCCCAAAGGCACACACACACACAACCTACCATATGGCAGATTTCTATCTCTTGGTTAGCAACACATTTCCTTTTCGGTACGACGTCCTCCTTTCATTAGGGATTAGTGGAGCTGTTGTGAAAGTGGCCTACAAATAGAGGCTGTGTCGGCAGAGAGGCAGCACTGCACGTTTTCATTTTTTTTTTAACGAATGCCCCCTCGCAGCAAAAAAAGGCCAACAACATCCTGGGCTGCACCAGGCAGAGGGTCAGGGGAGGTGAGCTTTCCTCTCTGCTCAGCACTGGGGAGGCTGCATCGACAGCGCTGGGTCCCGTGCTGGGCTTCCCAGTACAGGAAAAACACAGACTGACTGAGGCAAGTCCGTATGGGTCATAAAGATGATTAAGGGCCTTGAGGATCTGAGGTATAAGGAGAGCTTGAGAAAGTTGGGACTCTTCAGCCTCAAGAACAGACGACACGGAGGGAGATTTTATCAGTATGTAGAAATACTTGATGGAACGGAATGAAGATGAGGGAGCCAGATTCTTCTCAGTAGTTACCACTGATGGTAGGAGAGGCAATGCATGCAAATTGAAACACAGAAAATTCCATCTGAACAGAAGGAAACAGGTTTAATTGAGAGAGTGGTCAAACAACAGCAGAGGATGCCCAGAGACCTATGGAGCCTCCATCCTTGGAGATATTCAAAACACATGGTCCTGGAAAACCTGATCTAGCCAACCCTGCTCAAGCAGCAGGGCTGGACTTGTTGATCTCAAGTGGTCCCTTCCAACCTCAACAATTCTTTGATTCCATATCAAAACAAACTAAATCAACTCACTGCATCAAAAGGTAAGACACTGTCTACAGAGCTAACTTCTGTACCTCATTGGAAAAGTACAGTATTTGAGCTATACTGTCAACTATTTAATCAGGACAGTGATAGAAAGCTTAAAATGCTAAAATCATTAGTGAAGCCGTGAATATGCAAGGGACTTCAATAATAAGAGACTTGGACTATCAGGCCTTGAGTGGAGGCCAAGGTGATGTCTATGCTACTATAAGGAGGAAAAAAAAAAAAAAAAAAAAAAAAAAAAAAAAAAAAAAAAAAAAAAAAAAAAAAAAAAAAAAGGCAATTTGCCAAGATCTCTAAATGAAATGACTTTTGATTTAGTCTGTGCAGCGCATCAAATGTGACTAAAGTATGCCATTCCACAAAAGGTAGTTCTGGGAATTACAGACCTGTAACCATATCATTTGTTATCAGATCTCCTAAAAATTAACACACATCAATAAACAAAATAACACGGAGCAGAGGCTGATGTGCTTTTTGAAGAGCAAAGATCCAGCTTCGCAAACACCTTTCAGCTCTCTTTCAGGATTCAAAAGCATCTCAGGACAGAGGAAAGCAAAGTGAGAACAAATGATCATTTTCATAATGGAAAGCAGCTCACTTTCCATCGTGCTGGATCTATTCTGTTCTCCATACTGGTAAGTGAATTGTTGAAGACTGAACAGTGTTGCATCAAACTGAGCTCATAATTTAAAAGTATTCAGGATGGTTAAGGAAGAGCTGAGTGTAAACAACTACAGAAAGATCCCACAATAATGAGTGATTAAAAATGCAGAGGAACTATCAAATGTTCATAAATGAATGGAACATAAATGCATGGAGAAAAAAATAAAATTGTTATATATGCATCCAAAACAACGGGCATAAATTCATGATTCACTCAAAAAATGCTTATGAGAGCAGTTCTACGAAACCATTGATTTAAGGCTTAGCATCAGTCAAAATGAAAAAAAGACTAAAAAGCAATCAGAGAAGGATTTGAAAACAAAACAAAAAAACCCAAATCATCATTCGACTGCATAATGCCACAGCGCATCTGAGTGCCGAGGCTCATTCCAACTGTTGTACCAACACGACACGGAACAACTTGGGAAGGACAAACCCAGAGATGACTATTAATTACTACAATCACCTGCCCAGAACAACCCCCTGACTCACTGAGCACCAAAACCCAGGAATCCATGCGGAGCAGCTCAGATTTTCCCTGTGCCCTTCTTCCACCCACACTCTCAGTTTGGCAGCAACGTGGTACCAGGCCGCACTCGTTTACGGTTAAGATTCTTGCGAGTCATTTTCCTATAGCGAATCATAAACACACCTCTCCCAACAGGGGAATATTTGCCTATGTGAAATGGTAAAGTGGCAAATGCTTACACTGAGCTTCTAAGATGAAAGGATGAATTAAAAAAACCCCAAATAGTTCCCTCAACATTATCCTGTTTACTGCTAGAAAATTGCCTAGTTTTCTGCTACTGCAAACTGTATCAGTTTTCAAGTTATTCTTTTTTTTTTTTGTGCCAGAGTCCATAGCAAAAACTGAAACTAAACAGAATAATAAAATCAGGAAATAAAGAAGACAGGAAGAGTTTGGGTGTTTAAAATATTTTGCAGCTAATAACAATATTAAAAATTAAAAAAAATTACAAATTGAAATAATGTTCAGCTTAAATTTAATTTTAAATTATTTTTGTTCAAAAGAATAAACAGACTACACACTAGTAGATTTGCTTGTGGCAACTGCTTCAGAATAAAGAATTTCAAGAATCCCTTGGCCTCTGATATGCAACCCCTTTTATTTAACTTCACCTAATTGAAGACATCTGTAGTGGTGCCACACAAAATTTAATTCAAGCTTCGCAATGTCAATAAAAAGTGTCTATAAGAAACAATACTGGTATAAACCTGGCAGGGAAGTGTGCATCAACATCTACGTAGCCATACAAAATTAGGAATATAATGGCAGTCTGCTGCCTGAGTTGACGAGGTGATAAAAGCCCTTTTCCTATAAAATCTAATGAGCTCTATTACTCTTCAGCTCTCAGGAATGCAAAGGCCAGTGGACTCAGCAGAGAAAAGCAACAAACTCTCCACACATGGATTCATTCAAACTGCCACATATCAAATTACTAGCGTAATTACTATAACCTGACAATTTCATTACAGTCACGCGGTTCTTAACTCTTTAAGACTAACAAGACAGTGTATGAAATCCACAGCAGTTTGCTTACTTGAAACGAAGCAAGAGCATCTCTCCTGAGTTTTCAGCTCAGCTTGGAGTCAAATACAAGTTCAGCAAGTTATTTAGTAATACATTCTTTTCTTTCAAAAACATAAATCAACAACAGATAAGACACAGCACTTTCTGCTACTGTCCTTTGATGCAGTGATATGAAATTCAGTGGTAGCTTATTATCCAGCAAAGGAGTCCTCAGACTCCTCTGAAAACACAGGGCTCCCTTCCTTACCAGTCAGTGATGATACAAATATTGTGACATTCATCTGTACTGTAATGGTTTGCTATCTACAGAGAGTGAAAAAGAAAGAAAACATTCATTTCAAAACCTGTTTCCAGAATGAACACATACCTCCAGAGGAGAATCACACAGGAATCGTGTGAACTGCATCGAGACAGATTCATCAGAAACACGTGCCCAAGAAGACAGTCCAAATATGCAAGGCAGAAAAAGAAGAAAAATATTATCACTACTTCAGGATACATTAACAGTCAGACAAATACACTCTTTCAAAATCATATATTTGAAAAACACCATCAGATTTTAAGAGTTAAAACCAAATTTCCATAATTCATCTCTCACCTAGGTTTAGAAATACAAATAGATAAAATAGTTAACTCTCCAAAATACACCCTTAAAAATCTTCTTGTCTTTTATAGAAAGAAGTGTGATGTGAGAGAATTATCACCTTGTAACACAGGTCTGTTTCTGGTGTCTCTAATTGTAAATTACACATTATCCTTCTCTGTGACTGCATGGAACAGGGAGTCTTTTCCCGCTGTTCCACTGGTACCTGCCCCATCACTAAAGCAAGGGAGTTAGGGCCCTCAGATCTCTTAAAATAAATTTATTACATTTGTTTACAGTCAAAATCATAAGCAAGCTTGTTTTAAGTCTAAAGAAAAGGAAGAAGAAAAAAAAGGCAGTCAACTTCCTGAAAGTGCAAGCATTTTCAAAACTCAGTCCTTTACTCGGTACAAAATAAGATGCTGCAGCTAAATATTCAAAAAAGGTAAGGTTTTAATGATCTGGAGCCTTTTCAATATTCTAACAGCAATAAAATATAATATTTATTTACCATTATTTACTTATTTGATACAAATGCTTCCTTCTAGGTGAATCCCTCATTAAACACATTACAAAGTTCTGGTATTTAACCTCAAAACATTCCTTTGTTAAAAAGCTAGTATGTGTTACACAGCTTAACTCCCCCTCTTGTAATAGCTGGATGATTTAATAAGTCAGCAGTTCACAAACTGCAAAGTAATAGTAAATAGGAACTTTTAATTAAAAGTTTGATAAAAAGAATATACACAGACATCTATAAAATTCTGATTGTTGTCAAGATCTTGTTGTCATTAATTCTATGAATTTCTGAGATTAATTAAAGAAGATTATTCTACTTAAAGGGGAATACAAAAAGAGGGGTGATTACTTGTCAGTCACCTTATTTTTCCCAAGGAAGAGGAAGGAAGGAAACAATAAAAAGTGCCAATATTGTAAGTTGCTGACTAAGGATGGAGTTCCATAATACAGTACAAGTAACTAAAACGTTCTCTTTGCTGCAATATCTGAATTAATTATGGTTTGTTGTTTTTTTTTTAATTTGGTGGGCAGGGAGAGAGAACAAGACAAAAAAAAAAAAACAAACAAAAAAACCCAGTAATACTTAGAGGGGAAAAAGTAATCCAAAATTTGAATTATTGAGTTATGTTCCCATAAAAAAAGAACAGAGTTACAAGTTCCTTCACTGCAAGTGCATCAGTCCTTACAGCCAGTGATTTCAGAATGGGCAGGCTTCAGGAAAAATAAACCATGTGTTATTAATTTTCATGTCAGAAGACCCCCAATAGTTCTTAATCTGTAACTTCAGCTTTATAGTGCAAGTTAAACCTTACAGGCGAGAAAACTGAGCCAACGACACTTTTCAAACAGTTTTATCCATTCTCCAGACCCAATTCTTATGATTAAGCACAACTTCTGCTTGCTGGGGAGTATATGTACTTTTGCAACTATCTACACTGCTGGCTAGGAAAAAAAAATACTTAACAGAACTTGAATTTGTATCACAATCTTATGGGGAAAGAAACATTGCAAGTCTTGTTACATATTATTTCACCTGTTGATACTTCCTAACGTTCTCAGGTTAGCCCATTTTCCTCATCCAGTCCTAGAAAACTTCATACAACTGCGAAGTCAATTAGAAAACAATTAACCCCAAAACACAACAATTTTTTTTGTTGTAGGTTTGTTGGAGTTTAAGGAAGAATTTAATTGATATATTTGATATTGAATTTAATATCTTAGATCCACTGACCTCTGCTATTACCTTCTCCACCCTTACTCTCCCCTTCCACCCCTAAATCCACACCACTTTCATCATAACCCAGGAATATACCTACTCTACCCATTTATTTCAATTGAGGTAAACTAAGATCCAGTTTCTAAATTAATAAACTCATTCTAACAGTGCAAGATTATTATGAACACAATTCAAAAATGATTCAGTTATCCATGAAAGAAATACAGTTAAAAGCTGCTGCTGCATGTAAAATAACTCAATCTGTCACACAAGCACAATTAAAATTCCTCTCACAAAGTCACTCTTTTCTAATTTTAATTTCAAATGGAATTACATAACCTTTAGTCTTTTAAAAACTATAATACATATGAAATCCACAAGATTTAATTATAATTGCCAGAAAGAACCAACACGACAACGGAAAATGAGTTTAAACACAACTAATAAAACAGAGAGTAACACGTCACTGAGAATTCAATCAAAGGGGGAAAAAGCAGAGAAATAAAAGGAAGGTTTGGTTCAACCCAAAGCTACTTGCTCGAGTAAAAGCACATGCACAGCTTTTAAAAGCTGTAATAAAACCAGAGTGTTAACACCTGCTTTCTTTCACAGGTCAGGGAAGAGAGTCAGATGCTTCAGATGCTAAACCAGAATGGAACCAGATTTCACCCAGTAGCTCAGTAATTTTTGAAAGTGGGGGTTACTGACGTCACACAACGACGTCACAGCTTTATCAGCCAAAACCAGCTTTGAACTGTGACCAGCAACTGTAAAACCATCCGAGATCTTCAGTGCAAAGACATCACAGAAAGGCGTTGATTTCTAATTTTCCCCTTGACAGTACTGGAGATGGCTCATATTTACAACGCGCTGGCAAGGGAAATTGAGTATTTTCCCTTGTAATTTGAGTGAAGGAGGGATGAGGAATGGATATGGGATCTGAGGCTTTTTTTTTTTTCCCCTAATCCAGTCTCTGAATGGGATTAAAATAAACCTGTTCCCAAGAGGCATATAATTAATGCTCCCCCATCTTGGGAAATAAAAGCAGCCAAACGAAGGTCACCGTACCCACTAACGGGAACAACCCACGAAACGACAGCGTTCTTTCTAAACGGCCCTTGGCATCTTCCCTACATATTCCTTGTATAAAGAGTTCCTCCTCCTCAAGCAGGGCAATCTTTAGGTATTTTAGACATGCAGGGAAACAAAGAACTAGAACTGGATTTTCTTCTCTACAAGCTCCTTACCAGGTCAAACCTTTTTGCTGTTTTATCCAGCTCCTCTTGGCTTCATGCAAGCCCTGCACGAGTGCGTAGGATACCCTGCCCCCACCAAAGAAAGGAGCCATGCCCCCCTTTTCAGCTCTACTACTTTCAAGACCATTGGCACTTCTTACAGGTTCAGAATAAAGTTTTTGCTCTCAAACATTAACCCTTCCTTGTTCATCAACAAAAAGTGTTTCTAAGGCAATTTACTTTTTAAAGTTTTAAGCACACTTTGTCCTAGGAGATGTCTTAGGATTTATTTTGTGCATTTGGCTGCCATATTTTAATTGAGATAATCTACAGAAGGTTAAAAATAACCACAAAGGCTATGGATTTTTTTTAAGCATTCTCTCACTAGAAAATAAAAGAAGAAAGAGGAAGCTAGGTTAGAGAAATCTGAAAGTTTGCAACTGGCTGCTGAGCACAGCTTTTGAATTGACCAGACTGCGCTCCTTGGCACTTCCCAGCCTGCTCACTCAGTTTTCTTTATTCGTTCAAGTGGATTTCTGGGAGGCAATTAAAAAAACCTGGGAAATTAAAAAAAACAAAACACTATACCTATTTCAGTAATTTTTTGCACCTTTTCAAACAGTGTATCTTTTGTGTGTTGTGAAACTCTTTTCTTCCAAGACAAATATTTAGATAAGCCCAAAGCAAAGAGAGCGTCCAGCTAACTCTGCAGAGGGACCAGAGACACACGCTATTTTTCTACAAGTTGTCATTATAAAACAGTCATTAAAAGTTAAATAAAATGCTTGCTTCAGAAGGTCTAAACAGCAATAAACTGTTCACTCCTGCTCTTTCTGGAAACTACTGTAGATTTTTTTTTATGATCTTTTAAGGAAATGTTTTCTAACTTGTGTAGCTGCCACATAGCTTGTTTCAGTTAAGCTTCACTGTGTTTCTTAAAGACAAAGACTACTGTAAAAAGACTTAAAGCCTAACGATCCCGTTAATGGACTAGCTGTATTGTACAAGTGGTTTAAACCACCCAGATAAAGCATTAAGTTCACTAGAGAACAGGCAGGAAGAAAAAGTGCTTAATTTCAAATTTTTACATGACATGTTATATGTAAAACGCAGTTTGGAATGACAGGCACTTTTTTTTTTTAGCACAAGAACTGAATACAGCTAAAGAACTAAACTAGCTGAGAGCTTTTAGATAGATAGATATATATATATATATACATACACACACACGTGTGTGTGTGTGTGTCTGTGTGTCTATAAAACACGCTGACAGCTTCTATAATTGACTTCAAGAAGCATTTTTTAAAAAGACAACATTGGATCAGAAATGCAATTCTGCCGGTGAGATACCTCATTAAGAACTGCTAGAGATATCCCCTACTCTGTTGATTACACCAATGGGATCAAAATATTTCCTTTGTGAGATGAAAGGGCCAAGAATAAGTGTTTTCACTGTATTAATTTCATTTAAAATCTTTGCCTCCAGAGCTACACAGTTCCACATCTGTATCTATAATTTAAATAGCAAGAAATAAATGTTGACACTTCATATAAAATACAAAAGACATCAGGTGGCAGAATGTTCTGAAACATTTATGTATGTATTTCCATATACTTCATTATTCATCCTGAAGCTGGGGTAGAGTTGGATCATAGCATCTTCCAGGTGACTTGTGTTCTGCAGAGTCCTCCCTGTATTTCTTACCCAGAAACAGATATTTTTGCTGTTAAGCAAGAGTTAAAACCTTTGCAAATCCAGATTGCTCTTAGCAAAGCAGAAGACAAGCCAGATCTATTACTAAGCTTCCTTAAATCCACTGTTCTCATCTGAAGAGCCAGCCTATGCCCTTGGACCTAGCTGTTGTTTCTGTTTTCTTTCTTTCTATCATGTTTCTACCTTGTTTTCAGATTTTTGTACTGTAATTCTACAAGGCTAAAGCTTAAAGTACTACCTGGTCACTCTCATATTCTCTGTTTCTTGAAGTAAAAGCAGAATAACAGACTGAAGCATGTCTGTAGAGAAAGTCTCCTCTACTAGCACTGTCTAGCACCAGCACTTGATTCAATGATTTATCAGAGTATTTCTGCCTCTTGGGATTATACAAGACACATTAAAAGTTCACCCTTCTGTCTTATCCTCTGATTATTATTCTGCACATTAGTCTACACCCTTTCTCCCAGAAACACAGCCAAAAGTTACTCCGTTTCAAAAAAATACAGACTCTGAAACCGTATTTGTCCATTTCTCCGTGCACAAATTATTGTGACACAGCTACATTACGGTTTCTTTTATTTCTTACGACAAATGAATAAAAAAGGGTGGACAAACTGTCATTCATATGATTTGTTTGCATAATTATGGCACTCTTGATCTGCTGATCACCTCTGTAACTTGTGCTCCAACTGATCTTTCACTGCTAATACAGGGAAGCAATGTCTGCTCCATGAAAGGATGCTCAATCTGTCACCTCTCTGTTCATTACAGAGATCTCCCTTTTTCAGTTTTTCCAGGCTTTCAGGATTTCAGGTTTTTTCATTATAGCTTGACTTGTTTCACAAAAATAAATATAACCACCTTCCAAGTAGTAAAAATACAAACAAGTAACTTGCAGATATGTAAAGAAATCCTTGCAATTGATTACATTAGTGGCTTTTTGTATGTTATAGACACAGATCCATACACCAAACAGGATTATAGTTTTCCACTGCTTTAGCAAAAAAAAAAAAAAAAAAAAAAAAAAAAATATTCGTAACAGTACAGGGGATGCCTTACCTTCTTAAGACAAGAGTATACATATTACTAAAAAAGTGGATAACTATGCATTTACATAGCAGCATAATAAGGTTTTATGTTCCCACACAGAAAAACTGAGAAATCAGTTCTTCCACAGCACTATTTAAGAGCAAATATTATGATGCAACCCTTAATTAGAAAATCATTTGCTATGTTTTTCCTCAGGACACCAACCCAATTCAATAAAAACACACTGACATAAACATTCTTAGATGCCAACAACGTTGCGCAACATCAGGACTTGACTGCGCTCCCAAGCACAAAGACAACCAGGTCAGTTTTGCGGCTGACATCCTGCAGCTGACCACAGGTTTGAGAGGGCTGAGAAGACTTCCAAGAGAAGTTCAATTTATACAAACAAAGGGAAAAGGGGATAATCAATAGTCTAAAAGCCTATGCAGAAAATAGTTGTAAGCTTTCATGTCAAGATTAAAACATAGGTTTGAAAAAATTTCACTCGCAAGCTGAATTATTTTTGATTCCAGGAACAATGAGATACTCAAAACTATTCCTGGAATATTTACGTATTTAGCAGACAGCAAATATACTTCTACTTTATCAGAGCCTCTGCTTGCTATTGAGAGCAGCACAGAAGATTGTGATGATGCTTCTGTAGAAAAGGCAAGTTTCATCACCGCAGGGGCAACACCAACTCTGAGACTTGGAAAAAAGCTTATTCCGCTGTGAAATTTCTACCTTGCTTTTTATCAGAACAAAAAGAAGCCAGCGCACCAGGCAGGAATCAGTACTGCATCACCAAAATCCACTGCAGGACTCTCCCCAGCAAAATCCCAAACTAAATTCCTGTTAATAAACACACACTATTATTAGTGCTACTGCAGTCTCCATCAGAGATGCAGAAGAAGCAGCAGGAAAAGGCAAAATTCAAACAGACCCATCATCTTGAAGGGCAGGGAAGCACCAGTTATCACTGGTCTCAAAGTGGCGCCAACCAGAGAGTGCTAGAAGTTGGGTGTCAAGTATTCAATGGATTCTCTGTCCTGGAAATTATCTATTCCACTTCCTCACATAAAATCTTGAAGAAAAGAAGTATAGACATTGTATAGGTGCAAAAAAATGGCCTTCTTTCACACCCATTGAGCAATAATCAGCTTCATGCCTCACATATCTTTTGGTAACATTGTGAACCTTTTTATAACTTTCCGCATTAGTATTATTTTCAAATAATCACAAAATTCTAAATCTATTCCTAAAATTGCCCTTTAATGTAATAAGGTTAATATTAAACTAGCAGCTAATATAGGCAGGCAGTATATTGTAATGCCAACAATCTGAGAATATATTCCAAAAAGAAGCTGTTAATATGTCCCATAACAAATTTTACTGGATTTTTAATTTAAATATGGGCAGGTTTCTGAATATGAAGTGTTCAGCCAAATATAAAATGAAATACTCTTCTGACACGAGAAACTTTCCAAACACAGAAGTGTGCAGGACTCTCCCTGAAAAGAAGGTTCACCTACCATACACATATATATTAGCTTGCAGAGATTAAAAGCTAAATTTAATTTTTAAAGCAAAAAAAAAATCCTGGCTGTTTGCCAGTTTAAAGCCCAAAGCAGACTTGTTAGTACTCTGATAAAAAGCCCTGTGTATAGGACAGAATTTCATTCTACCTTTACTTAAAGAACTACTTGGCTCCTTAATGTCTGTAGGATATATTAAAAAGTCTGAAAAAGAGGAAGAAGAAAAAGTTTGAGGTCTTTCAAACAGCATTTTCCACCCTTCCTCTCAATAACTTAGATCAGTTTCAGCCTACCTGGTATCTTCTGTTCTTGAAAGTGACTGAGAGAATTCTCCTCACACGCAAATTCAGTATTTAAAAAAAAAAAAAAAAAAAAAAAAAAAAAAAAAAAAAAAAAAAAAAAAAAAAAAAAAAAAAAAAAAA
>WHYT01017367.1:146242-183450 GCA_009806455.1 Tetrax tetrax | reverse complement strand
AAAAACCAAAATATAAAAAAAAAAAAAAAAAAAAAAAAAAAAAAAAAAAAAAAGGCTTGTAATCTACATCAAAATACATTTTGTGTATTCTTCAGTTTACTTCCCACAGGGATCAGATACAAAATGCTTTTGATTGAAATGACAGAGCTTTAGTGACTAATAACTGTGAATGGAAAGACCTTAGCCAGTCACCAGAACACAGGAGATGATTTACTAGTGCTAAAGAAGGACGTAAATTAAAAGCCATCAGCATCAGAATCAGTTTTTATGTTTACTAGACGCAGATCTCACGTCTCCTCTGGAATAGGACACTAAGCCTGAACAAACGTGATGTGAGAGAAAGATGGTAAAGGCAGAGCAGGGAAACACCTACGGCAGGTAACAAAGAGAGGAGGCTAAAAATCCACTGAACTACTAGCAGGATGAACAGAAATCCCTCTCCTTCGTATTCAACAGCAATTTCCATGACAGACTTAACACCATGAGGTGTTAAGGAAACCCGAACTGTCCTTAATACATCTTTGTAGGCTTTCCTTCCCCAGACCCCCTTTGTTAGGGAACAAAGCTCCGTGGCTGATGAGGCCATCAAACCCAAGTCTACACCAAACCACACACTGATCCTAACAGAGATCAGACGAGCTGAGAGCTAACTGCTCTTCAGAACTGAACTGCAAGCAACCATTTTGATTTTAGTCTTGATTCTTCATGATGTAATGACCATATTAAAAAAAAAAAACCAAAACATTATTTTAAATGCAGAATAAGTAAGCATACAAAGTTCTTACCACTCTCTCTGCAGGAACAAGATTTTCAGAGCAAAAGCATGGTGGAATGTATACTATATTTCGGGTTGAAATACACTCATTAGCAGACAGATCAAGTCCTAATCAGGCTGCGTAATGCCCAATACAAATCTAGTAACAAGCTCAATCTTTCTTGGCATGTTTCCAATTTTTACCTTATTATAATTAACTTATGTCTGTAATTATAAAAAAGGCAGAGACTACTACTTACTGTTATGAGTTCTACTCTCTTACAAAACAAAGTGGAATAAATTTTATGGGCTTCCACAGTAGCATTACAGAGATCTCACAAAAAAGCTCTCCTTACACTCTTTTGAACTAAAGCCAAAAATGATTATGTGGTTTTATTATTCTACCTGGAAAGCAGCCACAGCTTGCTAGGTATTGCTTCTGCAAGTATTGCTCTCAGGAACAGAAAAGTCTGACTAGATAGCTGATCAATATTGAAGTCTTACATTTACAGTACATAGAAATGACAGATCTGAAGTAGCAGTTTTATTAATTCTGCTAATGAAAGTGTTGTGCCACCTGCCAGAGAAATGGAGAATTGCTGCTTGTTTAGAACCCTATGAGTACTTTTTTTTTTTTTTTAGCTTTTTCTAATAAGGTTAACATCTTGTAAGCACCATTTTAAAAGCAGGCTTCATTCATATGCAATGTACTCTCAGTGAATCTCACACAATTTCTGCTGGGAATATTTTTGTGCTATTTTGACTTCAAAGGGTGAGTTCTGCCTGAGAGGTAAGCTTAGCAATGAAATGTGAATAAAATTGAGATTTTTTTTTTTTTATAACCTTCACCTGTTAAATGAAGCGAGATAACAAAAAAATTACATAGAAATGTCAAAAAGGTACCAAAGAGCTCTAAAGCAGAGGATGCTTTTGCCATCATAAAAGCACTTCCATACCATTATCCCTTTTTCGGTGGAAATCTTAGTTCCAGACCTCTTTACAAATCATGTACAAACAGCAGCTCTACTTAACTCAGTACTCACATTAGTTTTTAGTTATGATGGTGGATAATACCCTGTCTTTTCAGCTCAGTTTCCCCTGGGCTGAAGCCTGCTAAAAACCACAATCCTTCCCCTCCCAAATGGCAACGCCCATATTTTGATATTTAGAATCACCCTAAGAGACACCATATCCCATCAATTAATTGTGTATTAAAAAAAAATGGTTTCAGAAAGGTGCATGCAGTGAACGGTACCTCATTTTCGCCACAGTCAGAAGGTGTATCCTTGTGTATAGCCATCTGATACTTGGCAAATAAAGTGGCTGACTGGTCGAAGGATGATTTGAACTGGGGGTCATCAAAGGAGACAGGTACTAACCTCACCTTCAGAGCAAGATAAATACAAGCATAGTATTTTGAGTGCATATAATCAGATAACATGCTTCTGAAGGTAAGGCTAGTGGAAGATCTCCTCCTATCCACTTCAAAGCCGCTGAAGCCAGTTTTCTGCTTGAAACATAGTAACAAGAAAATTCTTCTACGGGGGAAAGTCTGACAGCTAACACTGAGCTTAAACTGAGGGTTGATACTTTCACTAAAGAATAAAATTTTTATAACACTAGAACACTTCAAAGCATCAGTTTGCTCAACCTATTCAACCTATTTTTTGACCAAGTTATCTAAAAAATTAATTACAATTTTTTTTTTCATGGTGCAGTCTCAAGGACTTTCAGAATGTGTTATTTTAAATGGTACATCACTCATTGCCCCAGTTTAGCAGTTATATATTCTTGCTACATATACCTTTTCTCCAAACTCCTGATTTTTTTTCTTTATATTATTAGAGAGGTAATGTGCCTGACAGTTAGCTATTACACACCACCTGGTCATTACAAGAAGCGGTAACGATATGCAGTTTAGATGGAGCGCACTGATTTCAACTTAAGCCCTTCAAGAAGTAAACGAAGATGTTTATAAAACTTCTGGGAACCTTAAACCAACAATTTGTAGGTGTGATAAATTCTTCACTTGCATGTTGGCCCCGATCATGCTTGTCCCTCCTTATGGAAGCATTCAAACCAAAGCCAGTGAGACTAGTTATCAGCCTAAATGTCCCACTGGTTTCAGTTCTCTTGAGATTTCTATTTATGAGCCCCACAATATCTATTTCTAAAAGCCTCATCCCGTCCACCTCTCACCCCACAGTATCCCCATGTAACTTCCTTAAGTTTTCCATCTGCAATTAAGACTAAGTAGTTGTGGTACTCACAAAGAGATAGCAAAAGGGTTTGCACTTTCAGGACGTTGATTTTATGTGATACAGTATTTTACATGCTCCTGATCATATAATGGATATAAAATCCACACTTGCTTCTCCTAGAAACAAGACACATGAAATGGAGAGGAAGTTGAGCTTTGCATAAAATTCATTTGGCCTTCTGACCTGATTTATAGTTGGTTTATCAGGTGGGTCCTTGTGAATAACCATCTGGTAACGTTTATAGACCTGGTAAGACTCCTGAAATGTGGCTTTGAACTGTGAACTTGGTGGAGATGATCTCACCACCCTCACCTTCAGAAGAAGTTAAACACATTTATTATTACAATATCATGCAAGAACTATATATGTATACATATACAAACATCACAACATAGATAAATTGTTAATTGCTGCACAAGTGCCCCAACAATGTAACTAGTATTAGCCAATAGCCTTCCAATTCTTCAGTTGGAAGTAGCTCAATTTAGGCTACTGAAGGCTTTTATATTTACACTGAACAGCAGACAAGGTTTTCAAACTGCAAATTAAGTTTACTAAAATGCCTACAAAAGAACTACACACAACTAGTTTTCAGGAAATAATACCAACAAACGGTATGCAGATTGACATTTTTAAAATATTTTCTGTACTTTTAAAAATCTTCTCTTGCAGTTTCACACTATATAGAAAAATAACTGAAGGACTCACGCACTTGGAAGACTCATACTTGTGCTCTTTAGACTAAGACTATGCTTTTTGCAATAACCCCAAGGGGATTTCTTGATATTTTTCAGATTGAAAGAGGAAGATTAAACAATGTTTCCATATTCAATTACAAGTTAACTGTAATAGGAAGTTATCCATCTTCCCCACCATCACCATTACATACACAAAAATAAAATAATTGTTTGAAATAAATAAATAAATAGATCTATAAATTAAAAACCATTCTCAGTAAAAATGATTGCTCCATAACCAAAAGAATGCTACCACATAAGCAACAGTGCATTTATTTTCAAGAATATTTAAGGACATGTTCATTTCAAAAATACTTAATTTTCAATACGGTTCTATTTTCACAAATAGCATTGTTTCTGATCTACAAAAAAAACCCACCCAAAACAAACAAACTCAAAACCAAAATACCACAATTGACAGCCATAGTAAGGAGCAAAAACAATCTGGGAAAACACTGCTGGAACCATTCCCCTTTTAATTCTCCCTGGATCTTCTACAGGAAAATGTTCAAAGCCATCATACTTCTGTTGCACAACTCCACAGAAAATCTGGAGGAGTTAGTAAAATGGATCCATTTAATGGCTTCTTGTCATTTATTCAGGGTGAATCTTTTAAGTCATCACTACCTCTTTGAATAATTACTAAAAGATAATCATTGATAATAGTAACTCCAGAAAAAAAAGAAGACTTCTATTCAGGTAGATTTCCAGCTTCCATAAAAAAAAAAAAAAAAAAAAAAAAAAAAAAGGAACAAAAAAAAAAAAATTGGTTTTATGGGTTAGAAAGTCCAAAAGCCTCTAGATGACTGTCTCCATATTACCAATAGATTTAGTGGCAACCAGTATATTAAGCAAAATCTTCTACCATCACTTTTGCAGCTTCCAAAGACATCAACACATATCAATGACATTTATAAAGAGCAACTATCTTCTTATCTGTTTAATTTTACAAAGTTACTGCTTTCTTGTCAAGATTCGCTAGCATAGATAGTTTAAGTATTTATATACTGCAGAATTAAATATTTCATCTCGCTCATAATTCAACACTCAGTTAAGTCAAAGACTTTCATTTTCAAGTCACACTGTATGAAATCAATTTCGAAATTATTTGGGTAGCTGTGGGCTCTGCTACAACTGACTGCAAGTGCAAGAGTACCCTCTTGTGGTTACACACAGCTCAGCTGCACCAGATATGTATCACGCAGTACCATACATTTTCCAAGATTTAAACTCTAACCATTCCATAAAGACACAGATACTAAACACATAAGCATTTCAAAAACTCCTGAACTAGACTTTTCCTTATTTTACCTCCAGCAACAGCAGAAGAGACATTACCTCTAATTTGTGTGGTGCATCATCAGGTAAAGGGACAAAAACAAAGTCTTCAATGGTTTTAGGTTGGTTTGTTTTAGATTTAGAGTTTTGCAAGAGGAAAACTTGATCTCCTTCTTGAAAGCAAGAGCCTTCAAACGTGCACTTCTGGTTCTGAAGGAGTTTCTGCAGTTTTCTTTCTTTCCGTATGTCCTTTGCTTTTCGACAGGGTGGCTTGCTCAGATCAGCCCCTTTACCTACAAGGGCACAGGCAAAGAGTTAAACACCACATTTTGCAACAAACAAGTAGTTCTTACATAATCACTGAAAAGAAATGGTTAACATCACCACTGATTGGAGACTGTAGTCTGAACACAACATGGTCTTTCACGTTTACAACTACGAACAACGCCCGGTACCAAGCTAACTTGCAATGATTTCTCCTTTAGAGTTGTTCAACGCAGCACTTAACATGGAAAAACCTTGACCATGATTTCACTCCAGAGCCAAGGTTTTATTTAAAAATTACAATGAAAAGATTTCCTGTCTGTAAAAAAAGTCTGCAAAGTCTATTGTAAATCATTATACCACATCCCTCTGTCAGAAATAAAGAAAAACTCCTGTTTAATAAATGGTATGATGATGTACTGCATCCAGACAGGATCAGCTTGGAATACTGAAAGGAAAAAAACCACCAAAGCTACAAAGCCTCACAGATAAATCCATTAAAAATTGTTCTAGTGCATTAGGAACCCAGGTGGCTACAGAACAGACTCCTGTAGAAGACAGATGCATTAAAAAAAAGTATTTCTTTTTTTTGTCCCTAAGGGACTCCTTACGCAACATATAGAAATATTGCCAACACCACTCATGGCATGTAAAAGAAGAGAAAAAGGCCACATAAGTTTACATCTTTCCTTAAAATTATATTCAGATTGCATGTTTTTACTAATCGATCCAATTTTATCAATTTACCTCTATCTTTAACAGATCAACCATTCGTAACATTCGATTTATGAAATGTTTTTTACTTAAAAGAGAAGTCAAACCTTGAAAACAAACACATTAGCACATAAAGTAGTACACAGGACAAGAACTTAGTTTTAAAGCAACACAAATCCAAAGACACGCACAAATAAAAATTCAAGTGGTCCATACTCTTTAACGAAGGGGTCAGATTAGTTTTACACTTAGGACACTGATGTAAGATAAAATGTCAAGATATGAGAATGCTACTACTATAAAAATTAATGCAGAATTTTCTTCAATTAAAAAAATTAAAAAGATGGTAGATGAGTTGGAGGCCAAAAGAGAGCATAATATTAAAAATTTCAAAAAGAGAGAAAGAGTGGAAAAAAACCAACTCCCATATAGGGAAATGCAGTCATATATCTTGCACAGAACCAAATCTGTAACAAATATTATGACAAACTGCTGAAGAGGTCTTTTACGCCATCAGCTCTCTCCTGAAATCCAGGTATTTGTAACAGACACACTGGCAACTTTTGAAAGACTTACCTTTCAAACGGGAAAGTACCCTGAACAGTGAGGTGCTTTCATTTGAAGCATTAGGAAGATACATTTCCAATTCTGTTAATATTTATAAGCAGTAAAGAGGAATCCAAACCAAGACTTAACTATGGCTTATCCCACTTCACTCTCTTGAAGGCCTGGAAATCATACAGAAATTGTTTTTTCCAGAACTCCTATGAAAATGTAATTAGATCTTTCTTTCCTCGTTCTTAGCAGCAACTTATTAGCCAGAACTGGCATCTTTCTTGTCCTCTACCCACTTCAAACCTTCCCATGGACAACGGGAACAGCGGTATCCTTCTGCAAACTGGAAATGGTGAGAACACTGATATTCTGAAAGCTCACTGATGTGTTTAGAGTCACTTCACCTGCAAAGAATTGCAGCCCTCAGAGCCACTGCCTGCACCTTTTTTTACCAATAGATACATCACAAAAATTGGCAAAACACTTTACAGTGGGAAAAACTTTTAAGTACCAGTAAGGCTGTAAACTATTCTTTTTACTGTGCATGCCATACAGAGTTTATAAGTGTATGCCTGGGACAAGTTAGTAAAAGGCTCTTCACAGCTCACCCAGAAAAGTCCCCGTCTGAAACGTTGAAAGCATCTCAGGGACTTAGAAAAGGAGCTAATACCACCTTCAGACATCCTACAGTTGCACTAGCAGAATTTATGATCAAGTGCTCTTATCTCTCAGCTAAGGTTTTAAAGTATTTGTTTCATCCATACTGCTAAAACTATTCACCAGAAAAGGACAAATAAGAGGAAATTACAGTTACTATGTGACCTGTCCATGGGCAAGCAAGCCGCAGAAAGAGTTTATTTAAAATACTCATGACACGTTTGAAGAATGAGTACTTCATCTGCATCAGGCTCTGTTTCATGTCTCCTATCTTCTGTAAGCTGTATGTTAGCAAGAAAAACTTCTTAAAACAATGAATGTGCATACAGACATAAGCAAACCTCCTTTTCTATCTGAAACTCTGCAGAAACAGCCCATTATTCCTATAGGACAATGACCTGTTTTGTTTATAAAGGAATAAAAATGCAATTAAACAATCTTATTACAGTGTAAGTCTACATTTTCCAAGATGAAAACTAAACATCTTCCTATCTGGAAAGTTTTAAACTAAATTTGACCTGTGACACCACCTACTCAAAAAAAAAAAGAGGAAAAAAAAAATTAAATAAGCTGTTGCATTTATTATTCACTTTTGTATTTCATTTAAAACCTCCAGAAAGAAAGATGCACAGTAATGAACCTTTCTCCTCTATAAAAGTAAACCCTATTTTTCTGAAACAGAGTACCAGCAATGTTACAAGCTTTCTTTATCTGCATTTTTAGTGTTTAAAGTTTCACCCAATGTTATTCTTAAAATAACTGAAAACCATACCTCATCTTTTTCAAGACAATGGCAGGTTTACACTCAATCTTTATCTGAGACTGCCATCTGCTGTCAACGTCTATTTTGTTTGCTTCCAGAAAGTAGTTTATATAACCTAAAGCCTTTTCATCCAGTTTTTCATCCCATCCACATCCTACCAGCTTCCTTCAGAAATCACCCACGTCCCACAAGAACGCTGTCAGGACACAAGAGAAGCCATAGGAAAGGCACCTCACAGCACTCCGCAGGTACGTCCTGGTAGCAGTAATTTCCAGAATTTCTTCTGACCTTGGGGACCCTCAAGGACTCCGCTGAGTGATCACGCCACCCAGCAGATCACCCGCAGCTGTGACACGTGGTTGTCCCTGTCACAACAAGCTACATGAAAAGCTTAACACCACAGATGTAGATCCCAGGCTCTTGTGCCACAGCAAGGGGTACCATAACAGTTATCACACAAAAAAAGATTACAGTCAGATGACTGACAATGAGATTATCCTGGATCAGGGTAAAGATTTCATGTTTGAATTCAGCCCAAAGGTAGAATTTCTGAAATCTTCATAATTACGATACAAAAGCTTGACTGAGGGATAACTTCCACATTTAAAAAGTGATCATACTATTAAAATCAGCATTGTACTAAACATTCTTGTTATATTAAAAATGCCAACAATATTCCTTGTAATTTCACACAAAACTGTAGAAATGAATAAGCATTTACCTTCAGTTTTTGGCACATGAGAGCTGTAGCATTATACAAATGCACCAGAAAGTGAAACGAGGGCAATTGCCTTACTTCCTGTACATACTTACTGTACATCCTTAAGGAAACTAATACAGAGTTCAGAGCAAGGAAAAAAAAAAAAAAAAAAAAAAAAAAAAAAAAAAACAAAAAAAAAAAAAAAAAAAAAAAAAAAAAAAAAAAGCAGAAATTACCACAGCTTTTCATTCATTTCACATCCTCTTCTGATATTGCTTTTCTAATCTAAAGTCATCTAAAATCTAGAACAAGGTAAGCTCCCAAATAGATTAAAAAGTTCAGCTAGAAAATGTCATTCTTTATGGAGAACCAAAAGTATCTGTGGTTTTGTTTTTGTGGGGTTTTGAGGTTTGATTTTTTGATCTTTTTTTTTTTTCCAATCAGCAGAAAGCTATACAATTTCCTTTAGTTCTCAGAAAATAAAACCCACAACAATATACTAATTGTATTTCCAACACCAATTAGGCCTGTGGCAAACAGTTTATGAAAGCATAAGAAATACAGCCTGAAATATACCATTCACAAGGTGCAGACAACACAATTTGTATTCAAATAAGATGACCTGCAGAAATTAATAAATACAAAAGCAATACCTAGTGTGTTTTTGTTGGGTCTTAAACTGGTTACCTGCTGCTGCACAAGAGACAAGGTTAAACCTTAACCTAACTCAGTAACCAGCCCTCCTGCAGCACCAGCCACAGCTGTGGCCAGCTCTTTGCTTGCACAACCACACCTCAAGGTACGTAAAGCCCGAGTCACCACACCCCGTGGAAGAAGAGTCACCACACCCTGTGGAAGAAAGCGAAAGCTGGATGTACATCTTATTCTGTACACAAAAGTATCCCAAACTGGAAACTGGTCTCAATGTCTGCTGGGATTAGATCACCTCAATGCGATCATCTCTCAATGTATACATGACAATTCCAGACACTGGCAAGAGTATAGGGAATAAAAAGAAACAGTTATTGCATTACTAGGCAAGATAAAAAGAAGGTCTTCAACAACCTGCGGAATCATGCTAGTATATTCGAATTACTACCAGAAATTTGACTACCTGGCTTAGGTGGTGCAGTAACAACTTTAGCTGAATGGGATGGTTCCCCAGGGACTGGCATGTCTTTATCCACACATATCTGAAGAGAACTCGATTCCACCTCCCGCTCGTTCACCTCTTCTTTTGTTTCTCCTCTGTCCTTCTCTTCATTCTCCACCCGCTCGGCGTGATCCACGCTCAAGGGAGTCAGTTCAGACTGACTGACATGAGATTCGCTTTTGTATGCAAAATCACACGCGACCACATCTTCTATATGGGAATCCATAGGTTCTTCTGTAAGTAATTGAAATTTGCATGAGTGAATTTCTGTATAACCGCAGCTCCCACTTTGCACAGTTAACATTAATGCTAAATTCACTCATTTCCAATTTTACAACTGTCTTCCAACAGATAAAGTGACTTTGCAATAGTCCAAAACCAGAAAGCTTCCTTTACGACCCTGAATTACTAGCACCAACTCACTCATGAGAACAGTTTTATTTGCTCCACTAAAATGTGGCAGTCCACCAATCTCATGCCGTAACTTCAAACTAACAAGAACAAAACAAAACATCCAAAAAACCAAACGCACACGCACAAAAGAGGCAAATCATAACGACTTGGTTAGGCCTCTCCAGATTATCACTTTTATGACAGGGGTGAAAACATGGTCTAATTCTCTTCGGCACCCAGCTAGAAAGTAAGCACCTGCCCAGAGATGAAAAAGAAAATAAGCTGGTCTATGCAGGAAGTAAGGGAACATATTTTCCAATAGAGGAAGTCAGCTGCACCGTTTGGTCTCCAGGCTACACAGCGCTCTTGATTCAAAACACACCATAAAGACACAACCTAGACTTTTATAAAGTGTTATACACAAAAATCAAAGCATATTAGCCATTTGGTCACTCAAGCAGGTATTTGATCCTTCTTCCAAACATCAGTATTGGTTTTCAAATATTAGAATTTCTTACCTTCACTCACTACTTTCGAAACATCTCCTTTGGAAATGAATTTCAACATTTTCTTAAGAACTTTCTTGTGGGATTTGGAGGCCTGAAAACACAAAGCCTGGCACCTTAAAGAGCAAGAAAAAAAATTATGACCATTTATTTCATTTTTCAGAAAAAGAAATGTTAAGGAACCACTTTTAAAAGCTACACTGTATTTATATTTTCTAATTATTTCTTAAGTTACTCTGCATTAAGTGGTCAAATATTTTATCAACACTTTTGAGTTAATAAAATTACATTGCCTCGTACTGCACAATATCATTCTTTATGGTATGCTTTCTGTGTATATCACTATAATCACTAAAATATGCCAAGGTGACCTCAAGCATTGCATAAAAAAAGCTTTCCTGGAATTAGGATTGCCTAGAACTCCACTAGAATTTTTCACTTGCCCATCTTATATATGCAGCACTGATACTACCTACTAATGCCAGAAAAGTGTATCTACAATTATCCATAGCTATTCAGCTGACAGCCTCTCTTATTTGGGCTACCAAAGCAGTGTTTGTGGGATACAGACATCCTAGTTCACCTGCAACCAGTGAGCAAGAGCACGATCACAGGACTCTTGCTTCGGATCGCAACCCAGAAGCAAAAGGTACACACTTAGCAGATTGCTTGCAGGAAAACATCACTGAGCCACTGATGTGCCTGTGCACAAACCCGATAATATATATTTAATATTCAAAGTATCATTAAAAGCAGATTAACTTTTCAATATTATTTATTTAAAGCAGTAAACACAAACGATTGAATGTATTTGAAGCGACCAAATCACTAACAGTACTGTATTTTGAGCTTCTTACCTTATTGTGTATTGAGGACAACATGTTTGATTCATGATGGGTTTGTAGACATACTTTCCACTCCTAAAAATAATAAGTATGTATTGATTTTTTTGTTGCTTATACTAGAAAGTAAATAGAAGACTAATCTTTTTTGTTAAAATAACATCAGAATATTACATGAACAGTAACAAAAGTTGAGAAGCAAGTTCTTCAGCTTTTTGCTGCTACACTAAAATACTATCCTGCTAAAATAACCAATTATTTTCCTGTTCAACAGTGTTATCTTACAGAAAGTCGCAGACAAACAATTCTATTTCAATTACTCAGGGAAACTAGTTAACTGTTTTCACAGACCTAATTTTAAATCTGGATTCTAAACTGAATCTAAACTGACAACACGGATTTTGTATTTTCTTTTTTAATTTACCTTCGCCATCCTCTGTCTATGAGATCCTGGTAATCCTGAACTGTCATCGAATGTGCCCACATACCTGAAATGAACAATACAACAACACGCTCGACTGACCACAGTTATGCTTTAAAACATGAAAATACAGCAAGTTCTACAGAATTACTACTGTAAATCTGAGCAGCTAATGGCGACTTTTGAAGAGATGTCTTTCAAGGATTTTGCGTATTCAGAAATCTCATAAATTACTGATTTCAATACCCACATCAAGTGTAAAAAAACCTCAAACCAACATAAATCTTGGGATGCCATCAACTATACTGCTCTCACTGTACAAGTTAAAAGTTTGTCTTTTCACCAGCTATCTTTTGCAGAGACACACCAACAAAATAACATAAAATTGCTCCTTAATATTGATAAAATCGGTTGGAAACACTGCGCCGGAAGAATTCTTCCAAGAGGTGCTGCAGCTGACCCAGACCATTCCCAGGGACCCCTTAGAGAACAACCGCCCAGGAGAAGCTCAGGGACTGTCACCTCCTCACGGGGAACAGAATACAGTTCCGTTCCCGTTGAGCTGGCCCGAGTGAAACACACCTAGCCACAGGTTTAGAGCCACGGAGCCTCGCCGGGCAGACACATCTTATCTAGGGGTTACCCAGGCTGTCGCTGGACACGGAAGGTCAGGCTGGGCAGCGGCACCCGAGAAGTAAAACTGGGCCAGGAGAATGCTTTGGGCGAGACCCCAACTGCGTCCTTACTTAGGGTGCGTATATTATGAGAGTAATAATTAAAACACTTCATTCTTTACAAAGCTTTCCCGTTACATGTGACGGTTTGCCCTTAGATTCGAGAAGTACTTCCATGAACCAGACCATCAGGCGAGGTTTCCCAGTGACCCGTGGCCTCCGGCGGCCCCAGCCCCACACCGACCCCGTCCCGCCTCGCCTCGCCCCGGGAAGCCCCCTCGCAAGCCCCGAGTAAGGGGTTTCGGGAACTTTCCGGAGGGAAGGGCAGCTGCCCGCTCCCGGCAGGGCAAAGGCGGGAAAGGCGGGGGCTGCTGCCAAACCACCGCCTTCCCCCGCCGCTCGCAGGCCTCCCCCGACACCGGTCCCGTAGCCTCCAGCCGCCCCCTTCTCCGGCGGCACCGGGGCGGCCCAGCCCGCTCACGGCTTCCCCTCACAGCCCCCCCGGGCCGCACCGTGGGAGAGGTTGCCGGTCTCGTTCTTGCAGTAGCCGCAGCGGTAGCCATCCTCTCCGCCGAAATACTCGACGATGCTCGGAGAGCTGCCGGCAGCCGCCATCTCTCCCCGCTCCGCCGTCCGGTTCAGGACAGCACCCTGCCCGCCGCCCCACACGGCACCCCGGGACACCCGGAAACAGCCGCCGCCGCCGCCATCTTTGCTACGGGCAAAGCATGGGGGAGCGCCCACAGGAAACAGCGGCCCCGCCATGTTTACCGCGGGCGGCTGCAGCGGCTTCCCCTCACGCCCCAACCCGGGTCCGTCCCACCTCCTCCCGCTTACCGGCGGAGACCTTGCCCCTCTCCGAGGCGCAGTAGCCGCAGCGGTAGCCTTCTTTCCAGCCCTTGTACTCCACCACGGCGGCGGGCATGGCGGCTCCGGCTCGGTGCCCGGCGGCCCTTCCTCGCAGCGCCCCGCCCGGGAGGGAGCGGGGTGGAGGCTGCCGCATGCAGCGGCGCGGGCCGTGCCCCGGCCGGGCCTCCCCCCCTCTTCGCTGAATTTGCACGAACACATCGCTGGCGGTTGTGGTGCAGGTGACCGAAGATGAACAAACTGTGTTTTCGCGTACCCCCCGTGCCTGACCATATTTTATCAGCCCCCAGAACCACGCTCTAACGGCGGCGCCAGCAGCAGGACAGCAGAGCCCTTTGCACCCACAGAAACCCTGCCTAAGGGTATAAAGAAGGAAGAAACCCTTAAAACTCCAGAGACAGTAGTCCTCCGAAGAGCATTTTCTGGAGATGGAGTTAGATTTTATTTATTTCAAAGAAAAAGTCGTGGCCTAGCATTGCTGTCCTGCCTAAGTTACAAAACCAAATACAGGTGATGGGAGTAGGTAAAAAGGAAGGAGGAATTTTTATCTGTGATTGATAACCAAATTTGCAAACTCAAACCTTGATTTCCAGAAGAGTAACAACAGAAAGACAATACCGATTTCTCCTACAGCACCCAAAATCAACTAGGTGATAAGATGATCCCAGCAAAGATAGTTAATCATGTAAATTCCACTTGCAGGCTGCTGTTGGGGAGAAACAAGGGATTAAAGATGGGGGATAGCACTTCCTTTTTTTAAAGCTTCTAAGTGTCGGTAAATGTTACATAAAAAGTAGTAAACTAAGCCATAATAAATAGAAAGTATATAGTAATTACTCTGTGACAAGTATAAACAAGATAGCTTACATAAAGTGTCAAGACGTTTCAATAAAAATAAATTTAATTTTACAATATATACATATAAAATCTCTTCTGAAGGAATCATTTTAAAATATTTTCTTTAAGGCACCTGGGGGGAAAGAAAAAAAACAGAAGACAATAAGACAATACGCATTAAGATTTGGAACTTATCAAAAAATTGTGCCAATGAAATAATTCAATCCTATCATTTAAAGGATTTTAGAGGGAACCAGGCTGCCTTCCCTTCCTGCTTCCCTATGTCCTTCTTCAGACTACTCTATTAACAACATCAGCTGTCAGTAGGTTAAAAAAAAAAAGAAGTACAAAAACTAAGCTATGATTCTTCATAGCATTGCATACCAAGTAAGAATGTAAAGTTCCAAAAATCAACTCAAGTATATCACTTAACTGACCATGAAATGTAAAAATAAAAGTTGGGTTTTTTTCCAGTTAATTACTGTGTAGTAGAATAGATAACATTTTATTCCATGAAGAGATCGAGAACATAGAAGTGTTCCAGATGTTACAGTTACTCTGCTGATAGTTTTTTACACTCCTATGTCACAAGTAGTTTCCCTGTAGTTACTCCACATGCATAAGGAACACATGCGCTCTATCCTTATTTACTTTGATTTATTAAAAGAACTTACTTGAAGACTTAAGCTATCTCCATTTCATCTTCACTTCTATGCTGAGGAGGGCTAATCATGGGTTCTGTTATTTCATATGTTTCCACAATCTCCTGGTGACAGACGACAAGAGTATGTAAATTACAAGAGCTGAACTATTTCAATTTAATTCCAGTTGCCACCAGGCAAATAACAGTTTCTCATACTAAAGCATTATTTCAAATTACTAAGTTTCTTCTGCACATTCTGAGTAAGGGACAAAGCAGAAGAGTGGTTACGTGCTAAAAGCTACTTTTTGTTTAAGATTTATTATGAACAGCAAACAGTGAAAAAATTATATGGAGAACTTCCCCTCCAGGAGCAAGTATCATATATAAGGGAAGAAACAGACTCCATATTTATGCAGTCCTCGTAAAACAGTGAAGGCAAGTCACTACATAACTTAAAAGCCCTTAAACTGGTCAGGCTTGAAGTATCAAAAATGAAATTGCTATCCCAGTTCTCCGTTTTCTGAAAGCATTCATTAGATTCGTGATTGTTCTGGAATCCATAGAATGAAACGTAGTGACAATATATACAGGAACACCTATTCTCAGAGTACGTAACAGCACAGCTCTTGGATGCATTCTTACGCTTAAGAAAAAAAAAAAAAAATTAAAAATACCAAATGTTATACCTTCCATTCTTGATGGTTGAGAGATATGACAACCTGGTTCCGTGCTCCAGCACTACGGTCATGCTCTCTTCCCTCATTGTCTTTTGAAGGTTCTGTTCAAAATACAGTATTTTCAGAGTCTTTACTGACTTGTAAAGTCAGTTGCCTCCAGGAACACAAAAGCTTCACCAAAAGCAAATCAATTATACATGCTCCACTAAGATAGTCTCTATCAGTAGCCTGCACCATAGTCGTCTTAAGAAATGTCTTTAGTCTTGCCTCCTAAAAATTTAGAAACTAGCGTTTTTTAGAGTCCCAGAAGTAGGACCGAAGTATTTAATCCTTTATGAAATCCCATCAATGTCTTAATCCCATGATATCACGTGGGAATGAAAGCCAAACACCTCTTATGCAGCACGGCATTCCCTTTTCAACTCTTTACAAGTTGCAGCACTTCCCAATTCAGACAGACAAAGGAGACTTCTTGCACACAAAAGTATCTTTTTATCAGAAAAGTGTAACAAAGTTCATATACTTATTAGTGAAAATATAACTTAAAAGGAAAGGCCATAACCTTTTACTCCTATTAATAAAATCAATTTGAATAGATCAGCACAATAGCCTTTTTCCATATTTTGATATTTAAAGAGACTGAATCCTTTCAGTTCCTCTCATCATTTCATGCCTTCAACTACAATTCACTGCATCTCCCCAAATCTCTACTCATGCAGCTAAAAATATACCTAACACTTGGTGAACACATACATCGCTACTTCTCACTGTTACAAAAAAAAAAAATTATAAATCTCTTAAAGCTAAATTTTACCTATTATTGGCAATTTATCATCATCCAGCTTTAATCTTGCAAAGCCATCCTAAAAGACAGTAGGATTTAAAGTTTCAGAGATTAGAAATATCTAATTAGGATAATGCACTGAGATGTCATATTTTTAATTCATATGTTGCATAATCATAAACAGGTACATATATTGATAAAGAAACTTAATCAGCATAGCAAATAAGAAAACTTATTTAAATATAGCACTTATTCATAAAGAATGGAACTGATATAGGACAGTTGGTAACGGTTGGATTATAAAAATTTCATTTACTAAAAATCACTATTATTCATTAAATATACTAGCATTAACCTGTCATAATCACATCACTATTCACTGTAAACCTGAATTTGGTCAAAATATGTTTGTAAGTTTTTCCCTTTTCGCAAATTTGTTTTATTTATTAGACAAAGCATAGTTTGAACTGCAAATTACAGATTCAAAGAAAACATAAAACACTGCACTGACATACTTTCCTACCACCTCAATAACTCTTCCATACTCTATGACTACTCTTCTGTGATCTAGAATATTGTGAGCTACCACCTCTTTTTGAAACGCCTCTTGATACCAAAAACTTCACTATTGTTTTGTTGGTAAATTGACTGTAGTAGAGAAGTGCAGTAAAAAAAAAATAAAAATAAATAATTACTGTCAACTCTGTTTCCTTTTTTATTCTATTACAAAAATATCATAGACTGTTTGTAGAAAACAAATTAAGATTCCTAATATTTAAATCCTAAATATTAAAGCAATAAAAACAAGAAATCAATATTTTTAGATAATTCCAATATCTAAAATAAGATTTCAAGAACATGTCATGGCTCACCCGTATAATGAAGGATACATGAAAGATATTTTCCACAGTGCGCGCAAAAGAATTTGGATCAATCACAAGGTCGAAGAAGGAAATAGGTGTATCAGCTAGAAATGCAAAAATGGGTCTGTTAAAACAAACAAAAAAAACCCAAAACAAACAGGTGGTGTACACAGAGCTAATGTAAATGTAAATACATGACGGAAGTCAATACTCCTTTGAAAAGCCAACTTAATGTTTTGGTCAATTTAGTTACAATGCTGAATTCCAGTTGCCTGCAGAAAGAAACAAAGTTTCCAGAGAACATTATTTTCTCCCGTCTTTTGATACATGCATACACATACGCAGGGACTATTTGATTGCTTTCTGAAAAATGGTATGCGTTAATAAGTAAAGGGTAGGACTTAAATTTACTTTGCAATCAAATTGGAACCGATTAGTGTTCAAAAAAAAATCCAGTCAGTGTAGATCCTTCAACATAAAGATTTCTACTTGCAAACTCCACCTAATGTTGTTTCTACAGTTTAACCACTCTTAAGTGTAGAAGATTAAGAGTATTCATTTCCTCAAATTACTGTTTTAAAAGCTTCATTGACTCATACTTACGATCATTTTTAAAATGTGTTTGCAATAATCCCAAGATCCTCTCTACTTCTTTTTCCGTAGCTTCCTGATGAGACTCCTCCATTTTTTTTAACTGAAAAAAAGAAACATAGTTTCACCTCAAATAACCATTGCTCTCAGACAAGAACATGAACAGGGCCTTTTATGAACATATAACATAAAAGATAATTTTTTCTCCCTACACCACACATGCACAGTTACACACTTATGCAGACATGAGACAACTTAGAATGTGCTTTAGGAATTAACTCCCATCTTACAATACCAAACTGAAAGGTCACAGTTTGTGTGTTTTGAGCCTGTTTACAGGCTTGCTTACCAATAGTTCTGTGGAATTGGGATACCCCTAGGGCTACGCAGTCTGTGAGTTTACTGAAGAAGTCTATTTATAAGCATAGAAGGGCAGTTCATTAAGATCTTTAACCTTTTTCAGAAAAGGCACCCAAGTTTACATCTAAGAAACATCATGGTATGAAGTTTGACATAGTCAAACAGGAATTACAATTTCACAGATTTGTTCATTATCTGTGAAGTAGGCTACTCCAGCCAAATTCACTTTTCAAGTACAGTTTTCAGTAACCTGTTTGCTGTTCCTGTTAAGCAACACTTTCCCTCTGACCATCTTGCAATAAAGAAAGCTTCAGAAACTTTCACACTTAACCACGTATCTAACAGAGATCAGCAAGTTTGTGGATCGTCAGTGTTTACCTAAGCAAACCTCAAAGAGCAGTCACTCAGTTCTGAAAGCAACTCTCAAACCCTCCATCTCCTCTTCTTCCCAGTACAAACTGTATCAGAATATCTTCTATCAGTATTTGAATTATTATGAAATAGGCTGCATTTAAAAAGACATACTCAACATTTTGCCTCTATGAACTGGCATTATCATCCATAGGCACATGGTTCATTTTTTCAAAGTTTCAAATATAAGCCTTTCTGTAAGTATTCTCAGACTTTTGCCTTTCTGCCAGAGTAAGACAGAAAGAACAGGGAAACAGAAAGCAGGGAAAACAGTAGTTAAGTGAGCTAATTAGTTTGCTGCTGTTAACTAAATTTCTGTACAAATATCACACACAGTTAGACACTTTCAAAATAAAAGTTGAAAGCCTGCTAATGTAAATAAGTTTATTTTTTGTTTCCTTTCAAAGCAATGAGCACCAGAGCAAATAAGCTAATTTGAACTGAAGAAAATAAATCAGTGTGTAAATCCTACTTCTGAACTTGAAATCAGTTTCTAAGTCCTATTTCCTTCCACTCAATGAAATATTGCAGTCCACAGAAAACAAGTCAAGAAGCCTAATCATTAAGCCTGAATCCTTTAGTACCACACAGTTTGTAACTACAAAACCCAAAACATAAACAGAAAGATTTAAAAGTCTTGTAATAATTATGCCATAACAAATTATTAAAAAGATAACACTTCACAAACCTGAGCAGGCATTGCCCGTTTTTCTTCTCCTCTTGTAGTCTTTCTCTGCCTCTCAATCCGTTGCCTTGGTACAGGAGGTTCAGACTTGAAGGATCCCAACCTAATAAAAATAAGAACATACACATGGAAACACGTTTTATATTGTATGCTAAGAAAACTACACACTGAGCAGTTGACCTGATGAAAGTGCAAAGTAATGACTGATATCTAAAAGTAAAGCCTCATCGCATTTACAGATTTCTGCAAACAACCATCCCCAAAAGTTGCTCCCAATATGTGTTGAGAGCCTCATACTAGAATTATCAACAGATTTATAACATTTGATGCAATTATTATATTTTTTTTTAATAACTGAAAACTTTAAATCTACTTTTCTTAAGACTAGTTCAGAAATGAAACAGAGTATATGGTTCATATCCTCCAATATCGCCATTTGAATTTATTACAAACTTTTCTGCCTGAAAACTCTCTCAGTACAATATTTATCTCTTTTTTCACCTATTGTTTAGTTTCTGTAAGTTCAGGTTTGCAGCAAGCCTTTTTTTTATAAGAAAAATTTTTAAAATATAGTCAATCAATAGAACATTCAGTAAACTAAGAGGAGATCCAAAGTTTCTCATTAAACAACGTGAGCATAATATATGTGCTAGATTTAGGCACTTTCTTGAAGTGCTTACCTCTCTCCATTGACTACATAAGGAACTTAGGCTCCTAACTTTGATTGCCTTGAATCTCCACCAAGTTAGATGCCTAAAGGAGAGAGTGTGAATTGAGACTCAATTCAAGTCAGTTTGGCAGGTACTCAAAAATTCTACAGCACATACTTTTCCCTATCTTGGGTGAGTTGCAACTGCTCAGTTTCAGAAATCAAGACTGACCGTAAAAAAAAAAAAAAAAAACAAAAAAAAACCCCCAAAAAACTAACAAAAAGCAACTCAGATAACAATAGATGGAGTCAGAAATAAGTAGTTCTTTTCCCAAACCAAGGACTATACTTTATTATTTAGAACCAACGCTTTCCTAGTATTCACATCTCCTCCATCAAAAGAAGTCCATCATTACTTAAGATGTCAAAATTCAACTAATGAAAAAAATAGTATTTCTTGCAGTCAGTTTTGTCTTAGGATTATAAAAATGACTGGAAAATACACTTATCTTTTTGAGGTTACAGCCTGGAAGTGCAAACATAAGGCTGAAATATCAATTAGCTATCCAACATTAAATATCAGCTACAGTATGACCAAATTATTATACTCAGCAACTCTCTTACAGTTCCAGTGATACTTACTGGGGGCTGGAACAAGTGTAAAAGCATAGACAACTGAATAATATTCTATCAGTTCTACTGCTGATAATATAAACGGACTAGATTCTGCTATTGTAGGCTGACCTCAGGAGAGATTTAAATTGGAGTGTTGTCTATAAGCCAAGTGACTTACAGTCATTGACAGCAGCTAAAAAGGCTCCTGCTAAACGGGCTGCCTACGCATGAGGAAAGATGATGCTGATTCTACATAAGGCCACTTGCCAGTAATCAGGTGATTTCTTCTGAAGGCAGAGCCAGAAAGCAAGATGCTAAAAGACAACCCATTATCACAGACATACAAGAAGAACTGTTGGTCTTCATGGTAATACAATTATCAGGTAGAAGATACAGACCCTGAGGGACTGCTACCTTCCAGAACTGTCTGAGGAAAAGAAAAAGAAAAAGGCTGCTCTATTCATGACTCTGGCTGCAGCTTGTAAAGGGAGAGAAAGATGAGGGAAGAGTCAGCTTTTAAAGGAAAGAGGATCACTTCTAATAGTTTTGGTCTGAAACAGCTAAATCAAGAATACCCTGTTATCTCTACTAGATACAAGTGATACTATTTTGCATTCAAGCCAAATCAAAATCAAAGAGAGAAATATTATGAGATATTTCGGAGACAAGGAGTTCGCTGTACCATAAGAACAGAGACCACACAGAAGTTCCTGTTGACACTCTGTGACCTGAGATTAAACTCTATTCAAGCCCAGGACATTAAAAATATGAATCAATTAAGGCTTTTAGCTTGTGGTGCATTATATACTATTTCCTTAAATAAACTTACATATAGTGAAAAGAAGGTGCTCTTCTGAAGTACTTTTCTGTTTCTTCTCCCAGTTTAAGCCAGGCATCACTAGGCAAGTAGCCACCTGAAATGCCCTCGGAATCACTATCATTTTCTTCTACTTCTGTGCGATTTATACCCATGAAGGTTAGCTACAAAAGTAAAAAACAAAGCTGCAATTAATATTCATTTAAAAGAAATATCAGCAGATACATTCATGCTGAAATCCTGTATTATGATGTTGTCTTGCTACATTAATATTTAACATCACTGCATAAGAATCTTAGCTTTCCTGAAGACACTGTGAAAACAGAAATACACTCACATACAGATTTTTTGTGTTCAGCAAGCATCAGCAAGCAACGAAAAAAAGAGCTATAGGTAAAGAAAACTGCTTATATTCTAACAGGATTTTAATGATGTATGAAGTCACAAAGTATTACTTAAATTGCACTACAAAGCTAAAATGTCTCTGTTTCTGAGACTCTTCCAAGATGCCTAACTCCTCAAATACCAAAAAACAATTTATTTGGCCCAACTCTGCATGCACCAATCCAAACTTCCCCAGGAAAAGCTTCAATAAAGCAATTGAACTTGATGATTTTTTACATTGCAGAGCTCTAGACTTGACCAAAGACTCAGAATCCTTATTAATCTGCTGTAACATAAGAGAAAATTTTCAGAGAGAGAGAAGAAAAAAAAAAAAAATCTGCTTCAAAGCTTTTCTGAACTGACTCTTCCACTCAGTCACAGTAAAAAGAGACAAACATGCCACGTAATCCAAAGTCCCATTTCATGTCGGTGACACGAGGTCTTGAGAACTCCATCCAAAAATACAAAAAGCAGTAGACAGGATAAAGAAACTACAAAACCGTGAGTATAACCAAGTGCAGAAGACTACCTTAAGAACACAAACCGACTGCACTGCAATAAAGCAGCAGCAATGCAACAACACAGGGGGGCTGTCTGCATTTTAAGTTAGATGTTTTCCTATGCATATTGGAAATGCTTAATACAGAGTTTAAAACAATTAACAACCCTAACCAGAAAGTGAATCAAAGAAATTCATAGGAAGAGTGTTAAATTCCATCAGAACTGTCACGTGCTGCCTGACAATCTGAGGCTTTTATTTTATTATTCTGTAACAAATAAAACAAACCTCTAGCAAAATTATTGGCATATTCTGAGTCTAGAACTTACCAAGTCTTCTGCAAATGCTAGAGAATCAAACGCTGTCATCTCAGAGTGCAACTCATTGGCCTTCTCCTTTCCTAGATTTGATGCTAGGACAAGAAATTGGGCATCCAGCGCAGCCTCTCGTGCACAGGAAACTGTTACAGAAAATATTTTATGTTAATAATATATGAAATTGTCAAAAATATGCTAATAAAATTTAGCATACAGACTAACCTGGGTATAAAACTTTAGAAACCATTTTATTGCACGACTTCTAACACGTTTACTTACATAATCCTTATAATAATGTTTGCATTTTTTTAAAAAAAAAGAGAGATAGGAAAGGAGAGGAAGACACTGACAAAGGCAAGCAAGGAAAATTTAAATAATCTTAATCTTAAAGAATAAAATGCATTTTTAATTTACAAGTTTTCCATCTCTCCAAGTAAAATGAACTCCTCTACACTAACATATTTTACGTGTACTACTCACATATATTGTTCTACAGAGTCAAGATAAAGCAAGGAGTATTTCTAAGTGCAAATAAACAACCAAGTAATAATATTTATTTTCTCACACCAACTTGTTCAAACAATTCCTCTTCAACTAAATATATCTATCTCAAGTTCTACTTCAATGATTCTGATAAAGTACTTGGACCTCAACTTCATTCTCTTGCCCTTTTTTGTTTATAAGGTATCATCCCCAAAAAACCAACTGCATCACCTCACACTTGGCCAACTGTCAAGCAAACATCTCTAATAAGGACCACAGAATTCTTTTTACCTCCACTAAACAGTTTATTAGCTTCTTCCAGAGCTTCTGTCAGTCTGTTGCTTTTTGAACTGACCATATCCTCACGATTTTCTAGGGAGAAGGGACACAAACAAAATCCTAGATTACTTAAATATAGAAGCATTGAGAAATGCATACTTACACCTTAATCAAAACTGGCTGGTTCATAGCCCATCATATACACAAAAATTCAGAATATAGCTACAGTACATCAATTGCAAGGTTATGTAGGCGCCATTTTTATTAATACTTACACTTTAACTCAGTTTGAAGTATTTTTCCATTTACTTTAAGAGACTAAGATTTACATTGTTGAATTTATGTTAGCAGATCCCTGATTCCTCTTGGTTCCAGTAAAATATCTGTATGTGTCTTAGAGCAGCTACCAGATACCATTGTTTTCTGTATGTTATAGAATGGTTTAGGTTGGAAGGGACCGTAAGGATCACCCAGGTTCAACCCCCCTGCAGGGACACCTTCCACCAGACCAGGTTGCTCAGAGCCCCGTCCAACCTGGCCTTGAACGCTTCCAGGAATGGAGCATCCACAGCTTCTCTGGGCAACCTGTGCCAGGGCCTCAACACCCTCACAGTGAAGAATTTCTTCCTCTTGTCTAATCTAAACCTACCCTCTCCCAGTTTAAAGCCATGACCCCTTGTCCTATCACTACTTATCCATAAGTTATTATGGATTTTCATTAAAGAAAAAAACCAACCCCCCAAAAACGCATGCTTGTTGATTTCTGAAGGTCACCATGTCAAATACAGTTACTTATATGTAACAGTACACAGGAACATTTGATAGCTTTGTTAAATCTTAATTCTGAACAGCTACTCACACCACTGCTTTAAGGATGTACACCATACTAGATGCTTTGACATATCACTGTTGTTTTTCTGCATAAACCCACCTTGGATCATCCATAAACTACACTGCATCCTCTTGTAAAAGAACCCTACAGATGTAGCAAGTATGCAGAAAACAACAAACCCCAAGGTTGCTAAATTTGGCAGTGCTTACGCACACAACCATTGTTACATTTTCATGGGATAAACAGCACACTCCAAGCATAGAAGGGAGATGTACTGACACACCAATCTGGAGAGATGCTAAAAACCAGCACTTTCTGGAAAGCCTAAGAATAACCTTCTGGTCCAGGCAGATACTGGCGCCCGCAGTTTCAAACTAAATCTCAAACACCACGAATGCAAAATCAAAGGCTTTCAGTGCATCTCCAGGTCTAAAGCTGACCGTTCCCCTGCATCAATGCAGCCGCACAGGTCACCTGCCGGTAAACCCCTCACAAACCCGCATCTAAATGCTTCCTAGCGGCATCCCCGCCGCCGGGCACGGGCGGGCAGGGCCGGGCCGGGCCGGGCCGGGCACGGGCGGGCCGGGCCGCCCCCGAGGGCCAGGCACCCCGGCCTTACGCTGCACGCTGTAGATCAGCTCCCGGTACTGGTTCCGGATTATCCTCCTGCTGCGCTCATCGCCGGCGCCCTCGACGCTCTCCGGCCGCCGGGGTTTCTCCCCCGCCGCCTCCGGCTCCTCTCCTTCTTCCTCCTCCTCTTCCTCGGAGGAGGATGGCGGGAGCGGGCGGCTCGACAGCCGCTGCTGTTTGTGCTGGGGCACGGCGCCGTTGCGAGAGGTGGAAGGCAGCGAGAGGCGGCCGCGCTCCGCGCCCGAACTCCCCGTGGAGGAGAAATCGCCGCTCCCACTCGCCTCCGACATGGCTGGTCGGCGCCCCGGCCCGTCACCAGCCGCGGCCGCCGCCCCGGGCAGCCCGGCCGCGCGTAAAAGCGCCAAGGCCGCGGAAACGCCGTTACCGGTTGCGACGGTGGCCCGAGAGGGCCAAACTCGCGGGGAAGGGGCGGGGCCAAGGCCGGAGCGGGCTCTGTCGCTGCTACCGGTGCCGCCCCGGGGAGGTCGCTGCCGGGGCGGGAAAGGAGCGGTGGCGGTGGCTCGCGCAGGGCTCCCGCCGGCGGGAGAGGCGGGAAGGCCGCGGCCGGCCCGCCCCGCCCCAAGGCCGCACCGAGCCTGGCGGGGGGTGTCCTTGGCTCGTTCCGACCTAAAATTGCGCCTGCTTCAGTCGTTTCGAGTAAACCCCCGAAAAGCCCACGCACGGCCGAGGCGTGACTTTTTACCTCTTGGATTAAGCGAGTTTTCTGCTTTTAAAAGTGGAGCAGAAAAGCTAGAACGTTCACCTGTATGGAGTGGAAATGTCACGGTGACAAATCTTTCCTCCGCTTCTCTGACACCCGAGGGGCAGAGGAGGTGAAAATTAGAGGCCAAGGGGTGATACACTTCACTGAGCATCTCATACATACGTGATTACGGATTAATCACTAAGCAGGGATGTATACTCTGAGAAATAACGTAACAAACGTATACTTTGAAGTGGAAGAGACTCCTAAATTCGTTACTCCCGACCGATGGCGTTGTTTGTAGAAAAGACAACAAAGCAGAGTTAAATGTAAGAATACGTATTATTAATTTACAAGGAATAAATGTATCAGCGGTAGTTTTAACTTGCCCACAACCGAGTATTACAAGCCTGGAAAATTCAGCAATATTCAAATTGTCATTTAATGATGAACATTTAATATTACAGACTAAAAAATATGTCTTTAATACATCGTTCCTCCTCTCTTTCTATTCCTTTCGCAGCGCCCGTGTCATTAGAGTTGAGTTCAGCGTAATGGTGGATCTGGCTTCTGATTTGAAGCAGCGGGCCCTGTAATGTCCCTCATCACCTTTATTTTCTCCCAGTTCATCCAAAGTAGCAGAACTGCTGCATTAATATCAGCAGTTTAGGAAGTGTGCTGAATGATCCTCATGATCCTACTGTAAGAGTTCCTTGACACAGACTTTTGCTTTATGTTATCACGCCATCAGATGAAACAATCGTTAGCAATCTATTTCAGTTGTGCGTATAGGATTCTGGTGGAGAGAGGATTAAAAGAACATGTAATGACATCAAGTTGCTATAATCTGTAAGAAATCTAAAATAGCCATATATGCTAAAGGTTTAATTCCTGTTTTCCTGATTACAGCATGTAATGCTCCTTAATCCTGGAGTTTGTAATGTTACTGTAACGCCTGTGCTCTCTGCTTCAGTGTGCTACGTAGTTTTCAAACATAGTGACAGGATCGCCTCAAAATTTTTACAATTTCAGTAAATCGTGAAATAGGAGGCAAGAGATCAGAACCTTCAGGCTCTCACGGTGACTTCTTGAGGGTTCCAATAGGCTGGAAATTGTCTGGTAAAGCAGCCAGAGAGATAAAAAGAAGTAGCTTCATCATCCTTTGGATAATTTAAGTCTGGTTTTGTATCGGTGCTAAAGCAAGTTCTCTTACACAGGATTCACAATTGCAAGACTACATCTCCCAGTTGACTCTTCTTTCACTGTTAACGTATGTTCATCTAACAAGTTAGAAAAAGAAGGCATTCTAGGTATAATGAACACTACCATTATAGGAGATTTTCAAATTTGGGAATCTTTCGTGTTATCGGTACAGGGCGAAATACACTTTTTATTACAGAAAAGGCATTGGGATGAATTATTCTGTAATTTTAACAGAAAATAAAAGTAATCTTGTTAAGAGGGCAGATCATTAACAACAAAAACATACTGTTACTTGCATTGATGAATCCTAGATTTTTTAAAAGAACACGTACAATAGCAGGGATTTCAATCCCCCTGAAGTCCCAAAACATAATCTTCTTTTCTTCACAGTGCATGTCAGTCAACTCCAAATTTTCTTATACCTTCATAATTTAGTTGAATATTAATCCAGAGGTGTGTTGGGTTCTCCTGAGAACTTGTGAAACTTGAGGTAAAATCTAAATGCATGACTTACTGCAGGTTGGGGCAATTAATATGAGACTTTTTACAAGTTTGTACAAGCTCTGATCCGTGCAAAGTTATTGCCCATCAAAATGAATTCCCTGTGTGAATCCATTGGTTCCAACAAAGCTATCCTAAAGGATGATTTTAATCAAATACATTGTTTCAAAGACAAGGGATGCCACTTAGTATAATTCCAAGTTATCAATATAAAGGTTTTATTATGTGATTAGAAGAACAATATAGTACATTAAAAATTAATTTCTAGGATCTTTCCTAATGACTTCTTAAAAACCATACCTTTTCATTGCAAGGAATCAGATTTATTTGCATCTTTCTCTGCTTAATTTTCAAGTTCAAGTTAGTCCTGTACAATATAAATACATGTAGTATCTCACTATGTGATTAGTACTATTGTGGTGTTTTATTAGGCTATTTTTAACAGGCATTCTAAAACATTTTCATAGAGCAGACTGATTGAATATACAGTCATGGATGTACCTTGTGTTCCCCAAACCAGTACTTCTGCTGCAGCACAGACTGCAGCTATGCCTAAGCTATCTTTCAAAACATATGTTTAAAATATTTCATTTTTCAGTACAAAGTGATTGAATTATAGTTTGGACTCTTGAACAATTTTCTATTCTTACACTTTGTGTGACTAGGAGAGTGCTGTCAAATTTGCGTTGCAAATTCACGATGAATAATCTGCTTTTGAACCCTAACAAAGAAAGTCCCAAAAGAGGATCCAAACCAGGCTGGGGCCCGCTGTACAATGCAGCACACAAACACACAGTGAGAAATATTCCCTATTCCAAGGACTTTGTAATACAGTACAAAACACAAAATGCTGAGCTGGGTGGGAGGCAAAGTAGTAAAAGGTTCAATATGAGGTGAGAGGTTCCATACCTTGCTGAGGAAATCCCATTATATCCTGTCTCATGCAAACACTAATCTTGTCTTTCTGAGGATGACGCTTGCTTTCTCGAAATCTGTTTGACCTTTCTTGGTGCTTAGACAAGCAGGGCCTTTTACCCCTTGGGTACAAAAGCTAAATAACTCACAGACTGCTCATTGTCTCCAATATACAGCAGAGTAGCAAAAAGTGTTCTTAAAAAGCAACCCACATTAACCAAAAATGAAACACTGGAAAGAACAATAGCGCAACAAATGTCATGCAGTGTATAATTTCACTTTTAACAAGAATACTGTGCTCCATAAAAGGATTCCAACAATTGCAGTCACATTCCTACAGTAGCTTGTATTTATATGTGAAGTATGAGCACTCCACATAGATCAGCGGAGTTTAATCTGAATTCAGTTTTCAGTTTCATCACAAAAAAAAAAAACAACTCTTTCACTGCAGCTACACATGTCACTTGGGAGCGGTAGGAAGGAGAGGAAAAGCCTGCTGCTGCTGGTCGCGTGGCCCAGTCTGTCCCAGCACACACCGGGCAGCTGTGTCTGAGACAGAAGGTGGATGAGGTGGATGCTATTGGGACTCGTAATTCCTATTCCATCTTCTCGTTGCAGAGAATGGACTGGCAGTTTCAGGCAGCATAACCACGTCTTGGGTCATCTTGGGTCATCTGGAGAAACCGAGGGAATCTGGGAGCACCGAGGGTAAAGGTATAACTGCATCTTTTTGCAGGAGGACAGAATTTCAGGGGTGGAAGTGCCAGCCAGCACAACCTTCAGTGTGCTGTCTCGTGACTGGAGGGTGACACAGAGCCCTTGTGCCAGCACTGGTTATCCTGCAGGTAGGTAGGCACATACGTTCTGCAGGCCTGCTCTAAATCTACAAAAATGTCTAGGTTCTTGACTCCTGGTGATTTCTGTGGGAAGAAGTGCCTAAATCATGCAGTGACTGGACCCTGTATTTCCAGCTCTTGCTGTAACCGTTGTCCATAAGCTTATCAAGTGAATTACTTTTGACATGTGCTGTAGCAGTATTGTGGGCAGCAGGTTCCTGATACAGACAGTGAAAGGCACAGAAGAATGAGGGCTAGAAAGAGTGTTTCAGGCTATGGGACAGGTTATGAGGATCTCTTTACCAGGCTTAGCTATAGCAAGGGCATAATGTGTATTCAAGAGAACTCACAGCAGTTCTCCCATCCTATTCCCAGTGACATGGCAAGCCATTGACAATTGTTTTCTTAGGAAAGGACGAGCAGACTGTACAGTAAGCCAATTTTCAAACAGTGTAACAGCTGGAAGCCAGAGCGGCATCATGCAACTAGCAGATTCTCTCTCCTATGCCACTAACTCTGTTTAAGAATTACATTATTTATCTGAAAATTCATTTACAACACATGCAATATCACCTGCTGGTGCTCATCTAGACACAATAAACTGTGGATCTACCACCATTTGATTTAGCATGAAATCTGATAATTTGTCCAGTTCTGGAAGACTGGTCTCCTGGTGTGAAGATCCCCAATGTGCTAGCAGATGTTCCTAGGCATTAATGGAGAAAGACGTGTTTTTAAATGAGACAGTTCAGTCACTGCCCAGGAGCATCACCTATGATTTTAAAGCATAAACTTTTTGCATTTCCCTTGAATACACCAAAATAAATGCTGCTATTCAGGACAAAGAGATAAAGCAAGAAATTAACCTTCTAAGAACATGGCAACACAGCACCTGTGGCCCAGTGATGGCTGTTCCTGACATGAAGATAATCCTGGTAATCTGAAATGAAAACAACAGAAACAAAACATCTGAGATACTTGCCATTCAGCTGCCAGCTCCATCAGCAAACACAGATGAGGAGTATTTCTTTTAATGAGTGCAGCAAACTTAAAAAAAAGAGTTTTAGTAATGTAGAAGTGTACGTTCATATACTTGGTTCTTGCAGAAGCTTTTATTTTCATATTTACAGATAATCTTGTGGGAGGAAAAAATCTGGCACCAAATACTCTTTCAGCAGAGTGGATTAGGTTACAGCCCATCAAATCACAGTATCCATTGTGCCAGTCTAAGGTATTTTCAGAGGAATATGAAAGAACTCTGAAAAAAACCTGAGGCCCAATCTGGTGGGATGTCAGGGAAAAAATACCCTGACGGGATCAAACCGTCATTGGCACGAGGAGCTCTTTCTTTTTAATGACTGGGAAGGTTTCACTACGTGAAAGCTTGACACAAGGTTGCTACGACAACATGTGGAAGTCATGCTGGCAGAGATTAAAAGGCTCAAGACCTTCCACTTTTTCCTATAATCAAACAGCAATTTAGTTTAGGAAAATTTTAAAAAAAATCTTTGCAAGAAGAAGCAGGAAATATATACATACCTCAGTGATGCCTCAGAGCAGAGAATAGCCAGACAGCCTGCTGCCTTGGTGGTCCATCCAGAACATTTCTAATGGAGGAACAAAGGAATTAAAAGCAAATGCGGAACGATGTCAGATTTTTGCAACAGAGAAATTAATGTTCTGTAGAGTTGTGCCCATATTTTGCATAAGTGCATGGCAATTTTTTTTACATTAAAATTGTAATTTGTCAAGAATTTCTGTGTTCTCCAAAAATTAATAGGAATTTACTAGAAGTTATTGCCTATTAGACATTGCCAACACCATACAAACAATTGACTTAAGCCTAAGCACTTCTGTGATAGGCTTCATCCTATCACAGGAATAATTTCTTCATATCTTGTGCTGATGTGAATGTATTTTTATTACACATGTTTAAAGGCCAGTAACTCCCTATCTATTATGAAAGAAATAACTTTTTCCTCTCTAAAATAATGTATTCCAGGGGAGGATTTTCCAAAAGTACTATGTAACTGAAAACATGCTCTACTTGAAAGTTATGTCTATGATTGGTGTGAGTTTCCTATTCCAGTGACACGTGCTGTGGTGGTTTATAGTCAAGACAACTCTACTGAAGTGGTATGTTTTTTTTTCCTGAAAGGCTCACAGATCTCACGCTCCAACTTCAACCACGACATTGAAACAAGTGAGCTGAAATATCTATCTTATCCATCGTGAGAAGAAACAACCTGCTTTCCCTCTTTTCTGACCTTGTGGGCAAGAGAAGACTGAACACAGGCAAAGGGATGAAGAATGGAATGGAGGCAGGAGACTTCTGCTTTTTCCTTCTCTTCCTCCTGCCAGGTAATCTACTAGCATTCCCAGACTTTGAATGTTTATTCTGAACTCCAAGCAAAGCATTCCTTGCAAAATACGCGGAGCAGTGCTAACTTGCAATTGTTTTCTTAAGGCAGCTATCATTTTTAGCCATGCTGTGATTATAGTTGTTTGTCATGTGCTAAACTGATTCATTTTCCCAAATTTAGCTTACTAAGTTAGTCAGGTGAGAGAGCCCGATACTTAGTAGTTACAGCCCCGGAGTGAAAAGCCAGAGGGTAAAAATCCCGTTGCATTGGTGTATTGTGGAACTTGTTTGACTGCTCTAAACAAACAGAATACTAACAACAACGACAGCAGCCTGCACCCAGTGTACAGGACCTATCTCGTGTTATTCTCAACCAGCAACTGAGAATTCCTGTGAAGAACTGATGTGTCATAGCCCTACAGCTCCCTGGGTCAGATTCCTTACACTTCATAGCTATCCAGCATAGTGTTCTCAAACATAAGCCAATTCACATTAATAGAACACTTTCATGTGATCCAGGGAGGAAGGGGATCCATACACCAGCTAGGAGTGAAGGAGTGCAGAAGGTTATAAAAATCAGGGGCAGAGTGGTACATTTTCATTTTTAGTCTAGAGGAAAATTGGGTAAGTAATTTTTTATTAGTTCTTTAAATTTAAAAATGTCTAGACTCAAAACTGAGTTTACTGATTATCTTTTAGACATTACAAAAAGGCAAAGGGAGTGTCTTACAAGTAAAAGAAACTTTTCTCCTTACCAGAAAAAAAAACCAGTGGCTCTTTGAGGTTTTGTAGTTTCATGATTTCTTGTATAACTTTTTTTTACAATCCACATAACGTATAACGTAGTCTAGAGGATGATGTCTGTTTAGTCAGTATCTTTCTAAGACCAGGAGAGTGATCATTAAGTGTGCATGTCCTAAAATAGCTGTTTTAAAACCATGTTGTAACATTACAGACTGTCATAGCTATTTGCAAATGCTGGAGTTTTTAAATATGGCTTTCTTCCACCATTGCTCTTTTTTTTCAGAAATAGTTCTAAGGATTTGTTTTAGAAAGGATTGCTTGTTGATTTTAAGTTGCCATGTAACGACAAGAATGTGTGTTTCTCATGCAGAATTTCAGAGATAAAATTAGCTGGCTAGTCACTAGAAAGATTATGCAGATGTTTGACCATGTTCTCAAGTGAGAACTGACGATGATGTTTCGTCCTTTCATGCATAACAAAGTTTGCTTCAGGCTGTAAAACACAACACTGAACATCCGTAGGTAGAATACTGCCTCTGGTGACCCAAACCTTTTATAGATCTTCAGCTACTTGGAGTCACTTCTAGCCTTTCCCACTAGGAGAACTAATCAGATTAAAGTAATATTTCACTAGTTGGAGAATAACAAGAACTCAATTATGTTCTTATTTTGAACATTGACGACGTCATATTGAACTATTTTGTCAACATGTAAGACCGTGGCCACTTCAATTATTTCTGGATTTTTTTAATGAACAGGGTTTATATTACCACAATGTTATGGTATGTTTTTCTTGTTCTGGAAAATATTTTGTGAGTAATCTGCCTTTAAAAATACAGATTTATCTTCAGGCAGAAACTAACAATCATATTGACAGACACAGGATGACAGTGGCAGACATGCTTCTAACTGTATTGGTATTGGTTGGTGTTTCCTACAAAATCTATTGTTTTCAAAAAAATTGAGTGCTTATAGCTTGAATTTGTTTCTTGTGATTCTGCTATTCAGGATCAAGCTGCTAGTTATTCAGGAGTAGACATTTTCCCCTTTACACAGCCCAAGAGATGGGTTAGAAACCAGCTGCACATGTAGGAGTTAAGAAAAGACTTTCCATCCCTTCATGTCAAAGCTTTTTAATTACAGATTCAGAGATTCATTAAGCAGATGCTAATACATATATCCATAAATCTTCTTTTAAGGGATTTTGGAAAGTGGAAAGGTGCAAGGGCTGGTAGTTGGCCAGAAATGTCTGTGGATGGAAGATGAAATCCTCACTGGCTTAGTTTTCAGTACTCTGCCGTCTGCATCTACATCTACATCCATGCATTTTTCCATCTTTAAACCAGAGATCTGTGACAAGGACAGGCTTGGATACCCTGGCTTAGGGAGATCACTACTCACTTTGCAGATGCTCCAGAATTATCTAGCTGTGGAAAGCGACCTAGTCTAGGAAAAAGCTGATCTAAGTTATATCTTAGCTTTGTTATTTTATCAGTAAAGCAAGTTGTCAATGACTGGATGTGCTTAGACCGTCCCATGGGCACTGGTTTGTGGGGCTGATTAGAAAGAACACCTGTTCCAAGCCAGTCAAACAACCTCCTGCAAAAAAAGAAATAAAATAAGTCCCCTCAGTTCCAGCCTTATACTTCATACTCACAGGTATGCCCACAGACTGTTTGCTGCTTATACAAAAAATAATTTACATTGTAAATTGCTTGCTAGTTATTTTGTGGGGCTTGATACAAAGCAAGCAAGATAGAAACAGAAATAGAAGCAATAGTTTGGAGAGCTTCCAGAGTAGGCAGCAGAGCGGGGCTGAGGGGGGACATCTCTGTGAAGGTTCAGGTCGTGGAATCTGCAGGCTGTGGTAAGGTTCCTGTCTTCATTGGCAACTTCCATTCAGCTGGATGGGAGGAAGGTATTTTTGAAGAATATTGAGGATATTCCTTTCTTAGCACTTGAAGCTTTCTTTAAAATTCCCTATACCTATCATTTTTTATGGCAGTATCAGAAAATGGCAGTACTAGAGAATTATTTTATGGCAGTATTAGAGAATTATTGACCTGTAACACTGCACAGCTTTTAATCAGTGTTGTGCTGCTTCTTTCAGTGAAGGAAGTCAAAGCAAGCTTTCATACTGACCACTGACCTTTTTTTCTGGAAAGGTGGGCCTTCGTTCTGGGACAGGTGGGAGCCACTAACTGAGGCTGCAGATGACTTTCAGATCAGCTTCAGTGTTTTCTGATGCCAGTGGAACAACATTTATAGAAGCCCCTTAAGACCATAACAAGTTTGAAAAGAGTAAGATTTTACCCTACATCTATGATCTAAGCTGAAAGCTAAATAAATAGCTTAAATTCAGTTGATCCTATGTTCAATTACAGCAAGTAATGCTTTGAAGATGTGCACTGCTGACAGCCAGTACAACCGTAGACCCATCACAGACTAGTTTTTATTTTTCTTGACATAATCCTTTTTAAGTACTGGCTTCTAAAAATCACATGGTGAAACAAAGTTTGATTTAATTTTTGTATCTTTTAATTAGACACTCTTGAATGCAGGATACTATGAAAATATTTCAGTTGGTCAAGACACATATACCGAATATACAAGCCTCAGCAAGTTTGACAAAATACTGAACTATATATTCTTGCCAAATTAAATTTGTCGTAAAATGCCAGTTAGGACTTGACAGACTCATTTACGTCTCTGGTTTCACAGCAAACATATGATCCAGCTAGCACTCTTGGTTCTTCGTCAAACCCAAGAGTCAGCCAGCTCTGAGTCCTTGCAAATGGGTTAGGATATGTTTGTTTGCTTCAAGCGTAAGCAGTAGTGCGCTGCGGGGAGTTTTATAGGACTCTAATAGGACTGTACATAAATAAAAGGTAAGAACTATTTATTTTGTTACCTAGGTGAAATAACTTTTCTGGATATAAAGTAGTCAGAAAGGAATTCTCTGGTTCATGGCAACCTGACTGGGTGTATAGCGGAAACACTTTTTCTTGCTATTGAAACATAATGTGATAGATACCATGCTATTTTTTTTTTTTAACATATGAACTATTGCCATATTTGCAACAGAAATATTTTAGAAGGAAACAGGACCAGTATAACTGTGAGTAAGAAAGCAGGACCACAAGATAATCTCCCTAGAGACAATGAAAGAAACCAGGAAACTTTATTAGTGAGCCAACCCTGTAGCTGTTTCTGCAGGATAGATCTCATTCATGAATTGATCAAATTAGACAAAATGGCGTCTATTTTCAAAGGAATTTTTGGGGAAATATTATTTCAGAACATTTTCTCCCATTCCCAAAATGTGCTTCCTCCAGTAGACCTATTAAAAATATAACTATTTTGGGGAGTGGAAGGATATATCCCTCAACCCTGCTTTCTATGATTGAATGAAGTGTCAGCCACACAGCACCACTGCCATGCACTTAAGGATCAATGGCAGGTTTTCACTCACCCTCCAAAAAAGGCGGTGAGGATGTGTCTAGATCTTCTTGAGCACAGACAATTTTTGATGTTAACAAACTCTGACATCATGAGCAACTCCTAGTTGAAGCCAGAAGCACAAAGACTGCTGCAGTAAGGAAAGTGGAAAAAAAGTACCAAAAAGCAGTTAATTAATATAAAAATCTCAATTTTTACAGCACAGCTTTATGAATCTATAGTTTGTGACCTTACATGTCTAGATTTTAATGTGTTTCATTTTGTTTTTAGCATGCTGTAGACTGTGAGTTCTCCGAGACTTCAGAGGGAGGCGTGTGTGATGTATTATACATAGCTGTCTTTCACTTTTGTTACTCTTAGCCTAGTATAATCTGAGCTGTTGCCCTATTTTTCATTCTCACAGAAAAGATTTTGATTAGACTATAAAAATTTTGGTTTTGTATTTCTGTGTGAGTCTGTGAATCATATATTCAACATATTGATACAATTGAAACTACCGTAATTATTATTAACCGTTGGAACAAGTCGCATGCCTAGTTGTAACATTGTCTGTTACTCACAGTTTCCATGCCACTTCCAACTGTAAACTGAAAATTATACTTAACCACTTTCTTTATGAGAAAGAGCTGATTTTACCCACAAATTCGCAGCATTGCACAGTTTTATTGAACCCATATGAAAATCTCTCCATGATGCAAAGGGGCAGGAGGTTTAAATTCATGGTCCACATAAAGTTGGGTTTTTTTCAGTTTCTCTGGTGGACTCTTAAATCCTTGCAATGTTCACATCAAAAGGTGATGTGTATCAGAAGCATTGAGCACAAAGATATTCTTGCATTCTAATAAACTAGCCTTCACATTTCTTAATTGTCATACATGCAATATTTAGTCCCCGCATGAAGACTTACCAGTCCCAAACCAGTATTTTAACCATGGCACTATTAAACCATTTCTCTTGGTAAAAAGATTTCAAGAGTTTTGGAAATTGTGCTTAAGCCTTTTGCACTAAAATATCCTACAGTCTCATCATATCTTTCTGTGGCAAGTTCTGTTCTTTCACCTGAAGTTTAAAGTTTGATTCAACCCACAGGCTATCACACTTTTCAGAGAAGATTATTACTCCTTTCTTGATGTACAGGACTACGCCGAGTAACCCTTAAGAATTTTGTCATACAGGAAAAAAAGAATCACATCTGAGTACAAGAAGTTACTAATCTTAGTTCACTTTAGCCCTTAATTACAGAAGGTGGTACTGTGTATACTCCAGTAGTACATGAACTTTAAACCAAACAAACAATTGTAGGCCTTATTTTGTCCTCATTCCACTGACTTGAAACACGGTTAGTATCTACTTTTGGTGTACTAGTGACTGCTATTTATTTCCCTATATCCTATCATGGTTTCATGTTAAGAGTAGAAGTTTTCTATTTTTTCATTTACTAAGATCTCATAGTGTTTTGTGATGACTTAAAAACAATCGAGGTAACTGGGAGACAAAAGTGCCAGCTGTGAACTTGCATATGGCATCAGCCTAGGCATTCTTTTTAATATTAGCTCCTGCTTTAACAAAAAAAAAAAAAAAAAAAAAAAA
>WHYT01017367.1:129588-146222 GCA_009806455.1 Tetrax tetrax | reverse complement strand
TTTTTTTTTTGCCAGCAAGTCAAGGAAGGAAGTGCAGCACAAAAAGGCACTTGGATCTTTAATATCCAAAAGAGACAGTCATAAGGCTTGCATAAACATGTAATATTTCTATCTGAAAGATGAAATATCAAAAAAAAATCTGTCAAGCTAAAAAACTTGAGTGCTGCTTTTCACATTGCTCTGGTTGTGCGCTATCATTATCAGTGCTGACTCTTGGGATTTTGCACCCCAATGAATTATCATTTTTAATTTTGAGTCCACATCCAAATATGAATCCCATCACTGGATTGCAGTGCTAGCACTGTGTTCTAAGGTTACAGACATCATAGGTGCAGCTGGAGAAGAACTAGGGCAATGTTGCTTATTTCCATTTACTTGATTAACTTCTGTTATTTTTTTAGGGATGAAAAAACCAGCTCAATGACAGTAGACAAATAGATAAATAGTAGATAAATAGAAAGCAACCGCAGAATCAAGTTTATCTGTTCATCTGTAAAGTTCTGACTGTTGTAATGACCAAAACCAAAAGAAATATAGCTAATCTTTTAAAAACATAATTTTATTTCAATGCTAAAATCTTACTGACATGAAAGGGGAAATTCATATCTTTGAGAGCCAGGCTGTTTGCAGACTGAGGAAGCCAATATTGCAGCAATTTGCAGATTGTTTCTAATATTTTCTTCCCAATTTTGTATTCAGTATTATAATCCCTGCTTTAAAATGTCAATATGGTGCCTAACTATGTATAACAACAATTATTTTGTGAGCCTGGTCTCCAGGGAACCTTCTCCAAATCAAAACTGAGATTGAGTTAAAGTACTGTAAAGCCTGTGACTGACATCCGCTAACGAAGAAATGCCAATGGAAAAATACACATGTAAATTAAGAGTGAGCTTCTGAAACTGGATATTGTTTATATTAGTGGAAAATGATAACATGAATATAAATAGTGTCGACCCAGCTGGACAAGGCGATATGTTATATGAGTTTAAATCTGTCGTTAGGAGAAGCTGATTAGGTTTACGTCTGTCAAAAGGATGAAGACTTGTGCCATCTGTAACAACAGTGAGCAGCTTAGTTAACTTGATCTCCACCAACCACCACGGGTCACTAGGACCACTTCCCACCAACGTGGCATTAGATCATCTTTTTAAAAAGCCACTACCACAAAGGCAAACATCGAGAGCTCCAATTTAGAGTGGGAAAATGCAGTTTAGGCACCAGTCATTGTTAACACATCATCATAAAAACTTCAGGGACTGTCTTTAACTGACTTCTCAATCTTGTTTTGCATGCCTGCTTAGTTGAATCAAAGGAGTCAAGGTGGGAAAAAGGTTTATAATTTATGCTCATATTAATCTTTAAACATTCTAACAGTGATGAAACAGTGGTAGTGACAGAAAGGAAGCATTCTTATTATTATGCAATTTATATCTTTGGGAAAAAAGCATGTAAAAATTATTTTAGCCTTACTGTTTTTCTTTCCTTCTTTATTTATGATCTCTTTAATGATACCTCTGTGATGTTACTGTGCACAAAAATGCTCTCAGCTGGCCCTTACAAATAAGCCTAAGGAAGCACTTCGATCCCCGTTAGCCTTGAAATGTGATGGGGTCTTTTTGTGCAGGGCTAAATCAGTGTAACACCCTTAAGATAAGTCCCTAATCCGGTAAATATTCCATGTAAAATATAACGTGTTATTTTACATCCACAATGCCAAATTAAATCAGTAATAATTTTCATTCTGCACTGATATTCTGAGGGCTGAACACTAGCCCTATTTTCCTGCTTAGTCCAGGATTACACAATATATAAATGGCTTAATCACTCAAGCCCTCTATGCCTCAATTTCTCCTTCTGTAAAATGTCAGCAGTTTTACTCTGCTTTGTGAATCAGTGAAGAACTTGCATAAGTAATCTTACCTAAATATTTACAGTACATGAATGTAAGTGTTGTGCTTACTTAATATAACAATTTTAAAGGTGCAGAAGTTCAAAGAAACTCGACAAGTTTAATTTCAAAGTACATATTTTTTCAGACAGCTTCAGCATCTTTGTAAACAAGACTTCGTGGCTTTATGAACACTATCTCGACTACAAAATTATTTCAGAGGTCAGTGACTCAGTTCCCACAGTTAGTCCTGCAAAGACCTAGTATACTTGCTTGGACTAGAGTCTGAAACCTAACCCTGGTCTGGCTATTAACAAGTTGCCTTGAGGTGCAAGTCTCCTGAGAGACTTATTTTCATAGCCTGCCCTCACTACTGGTAAAACACAGCACATCTGGAGTGAGAAGATTGTTCACTGCTAAATATTCAGTAGCTGAGTTTATAATCTGATTTATTCTCACACAGTGATCAAACAGCTCTGATGAGATTATGAAAAACAGCTTCAGGCTAGATAGTCTCTAACTGAGGATGAAGGATATAACCTGTATAAGATATATATATTTATCTATACATCATATGTAAGATGTACATGTGTATATATATGTGTGAGTGTGTGTATACCTGTGTTGGGCCAGCACAAAAAATCAATAAGCATCTTCCCTTTAGCCCAGGGAGAGCCTCTGAGTGTTGGAGGCTTTCTAGAAGCCCCAGAACGAGTCCTCCTCTCCTGTGATATTTGTGTGGGCATGAAGGGTGTGTTAGCACTAAGCCCAGAAAGCAGCTTCAACCTGCCAACCCTGACATGTCAACACACACCTCAGGCCAAGAAAGCAGGAGATGAAGTACTGTTGCCATCCACAATTAGGGAGAGACAGTTGCTGACAGCTGGTTCAGGCTGCACAGCTAAAGGAGAACGAGAAGGAAGGAACCTCTTACCTTCTGAGCAGCTTTACGCCCTGCCTCTTCTCTGCCATTCTCCTCAGCTCTCAGAAAGCTAGACCTTATGGCAAGTCTTTGCTCTCCCTTGTATTTCCACTGAGTGTTTTGAACTAAGGGAGGAGAAAAAAGGGAATGCATGAACAGAAGAAACAGGTAAACACTACAGAGGGGAGAGGAAAATAGTTTGAAGGAGAAAGAACTTGAAAAGAGGCAAGTAATAATTCACCTTGTGATGCATTCTTCCCATGCTTTATATGTGCTTCTAGAGATGTGTTAAACCAACTAGTCCTCACCTTGCTTCTCTCTCCTTTTCCGCCTCAACATAACATGGATTTTTGTCTCTCTGAGTCATCTCCCACCATCCCCAGTGCTGTGACTGGACACCACAGCAGGCAGGCCAGCTCTGGAAGCAGAGAGCCAGCAGGTTCCGAAAGTCCACCTGTCACCTCAGACCTCCCACCATTCCTTCCAAAACTTTGCCTCAGGTCAGAGTGATATTATTCCTGCCTCATCTTTGAGGTTTAGAAACAGGGATCCTTCACTTTGACTCAGTGTCTGAGTGAGCGTGCACTTAGAGTGTGAAAACACACATGCACTCTGCCAAGTTGGCTATGGACCTGAAATACACAGTCATAGATGTCTCATACTACAAGTATGGGTGAGATATTTTTAATCAATCATAATCAGCTGTTTATAAAAGACAGGCAGTAATAATAAGGAAATAATTTGCAGTCCTGCACAATGATAGGCACAGATTGACCAGGTGAGCTATGTAGGTCAGCCTCCCCTATAGCTCCCAAGCCTATTAGCTGGTTGTGGTGTTAAAATTAAAATATAAAGCCTTCACCCAGCTCTACATAGCCAGATACTCTGTGTGGTCAGAGAGAGAATGTCAGTGCCACCGCACAGAGCTGTGTGTTTCACCTGGATCAACAGCCTTCCCACTGACTTCAGTGCCGCGTATGGAATCTGGTGAAAAACTGCTGGTATAAATGTGGCTTGGAAAGAGAAATGCTCCAATACTTGGACGTTATTTTTTGGATCATATATATTTTATGGAATACTTTTGCATCACTTTTAAAGATTAGGTCCTCTGCTTTATTTTGGCATCTGCAATCAGTGCAAACAAAAGGGCATATACATGTGCTCCAAACATTTAGTGCCCAATGTGCAAGAGAAAGATTATTCAGATCCACAGATGTAGGCATCAAGCATCCACATCCCTATGGGACTGGCAGATAAAACACAAAACTTATCTGAGACCCATGTCTTCCAGAGAGGCAGTTAAGGAATAAGCAGGATACCGTAAGGTGTCCTAGGATGTCTCTTTCAGGCAGCAGAATAACACTTAAGATTTCCAGCATCACTTTTATTTATTACTGCATGAAACTATATAGTATTATCAAAGTTCTGTTAAAAGCTGAAATGGCAGACTTCTTTTTTTCAACTGGGAAAATATTCCTAGATAGAATGTAAAATATAATTAATCTGTACCCTCCTGTTGCTTTAGGAAAGCTACCTCCTGATGCAGGGCATTAACTCAAATTCCAGCATAGTCTGGCAACTGGAGCATGCTGAGGAAGCCTGTGCTGACATCCTAGATATGCCATTTGCTGGGTTTTTTTTTACCTTGGGCAAATCAATTAATCTCCAAATAAATGTGTGTCTTCTCCTACACCTTTTGTGCCATGAATGTTTAGTCTAAAAGACCTGAAGGAGGGAGGAGGGATTATCTGCACAGAGAATAAAATCAGAAGTAAAGTCTTGCAGGTACTTTATGTCTTTCACTACTTTCTAAAATCACTTCTAAGGGTACTGTGCGTAATAAGGCAGTCACATCTTTCTGTAACTTATCACTGCCATATCTAAGTACTTCATTACAGTGAGCATGAATAAAACTTTTCCAAATACCTTAGCTATGTGAGGAGGCTGAACCCCATCAGAAATCAAAACACTTTTGGGTCAGAATGTTGGTTTTTTTTTTTCAAGTTTCATGCTGTCGCAAAACAATTCCCTTTCACTGCCTCCCTGAACATGGTGATTTTGCAGCCTGATCCCCCCGGCGCCACGGTGAGACCTCCATGGGACACTGGTACCCATGGCACCGGGGCGTGCTGTCTCATCCGCTGTTCTTTAAATCCTCAGTCCTACCCAATATGCGGTGCTGTGCTCCCAACAGGCAATTTCTGGTGATCTTTGGGGGAAGGGCAGCAATATACCATTTCACAACTCTTAAAAGGCCAGCTCAGCTTTTTGTTGCCAAGCAACATCACAATTTTACAGCAGATCCAGCTGGTGATGTTGCTAAGCAACATCTTTCCCATCAAGTTGTGCACTTTCAAAACATTACCTGTTTCCTAATTCTCAGTATAGGATTATGTTTTCCCTCCCAGATCTTGATATTTGCTCTGTTAGAATTTGTGAGAAAACAAGGGCTGAAGGGCTATCGTAGGTTAGTCATTCTGGCAGATCTCTACAAAATTGTTCTATTATGCAGAAACTAAGAATGATTTTGCATTAGTTACACCAAGCTAGAGAAGAAAGAAAATTCTGAACACTCCTCCTTTCTTCTCTTACCTGTGAGAATAGCTGGTGTGTGATGGTATGGTCAGCACTTCAGGAGAGCTTTGCAATGCTTTATGTGTAGTATCAATCACATGAAAGTAAGGAACATAAAAACATTTTGTCTTATTTTGGCAGTATTTATACCATAAAGTAAAATGAGCTCTAACTAAATTGTCTTACATAAATACCTAAGGTAGCGTGTATTCCATATATAAGAAGTATTTGAGTAGTGTGTGGTTGGTAAGTATACCAAATACTGTATATACTAGATTAAATTTGATCACTCATGACAAATGACCGAAATGCCTAACTCATTCACCCACTGAATATCTTGCCTCTAAGTCTGAGCTGTGTTCTCCCCTAGTTTGAGCCTTCCGGGCCGCCTGGGTTCCGTCCTCTTTTGATCAAGAAAAGGCAGACTTCCTGGATGAGCACGAAGCATGGATGAGGAACCACAGGGGAATTCCAGCAAATAACAGTAAAGCAGCCTGATGTGAGTACATCTTCTCCCACCAGTTCTATCATAAAATCAAAGAGAATAAATTGAGCCATCAGAGGATGAGGAATGCTCTCGAGGTTAGTGGTTTACGCAAACTGATTTGACTTCATACTGGAATGGAGCGGAAGAGCAGCATCGGCATAGGTGGGAACAACTTGCTTGGGATAGGACCTGAGTGTGTCCTAATTTAGACGTGAGAGTGGGTCAGAAAACTGACCCAAAGATACAGCATCAGTGTTGTCAGGCAGACTTCTAGGCCCAGAGATCAGAGCGTGTGGTTGCTCTGTTAGCATGTGTGTCGCTCGCCTCATTTCACATGACTCATGGTTCTGGCAGTAGTGAAATTGTCTGCGTGGCTTTGCAAACCTTACACAAACTTAGCCAGAGGGATTCTCCTTTGCACGTGTATTGATGAAAAATAAAAATATAAATCAAAAATCATGATCAACTACCAGAAGATCGTTTCTCCACAGTTAGTGCCAGACAATAGTTTTGCAAGGCAGCTTCTTCACTTTCACTTGGTGGCATTTTCTGTCCTTAGCCTTAGAAAGGAATAGCACCAAATATGAACAGTTTCTGTTTATGAGGAAATAATGCAGCTAGCAGAAGTGAGGATATATTACCAGGCTTGTGTTTTCCTGAGCTCCCACAGGATCCCTGTTCTTAAATTCATGGCAGAGAGCCTAAACAAAAACATTGCATAATGTGTTGTCTATAGGCAATTTATTTTACAATGGCTCTATTTTGTTTTCTAAAGAAGAGCACACTAAAACCTTGATTTGATGAACTTCAGCTTTCCTGGAATCCAAAGCAGGCTGTAGAGACCAGAGAAAAGAAGACCAGAGAAAAGGGGATGTGACAGCCACTTCCACTTCTTTCAGTTTCTGAGCTTCACTGTAGATCTTGATTCTTCCATCTTGAACTCGTAGAGGTAAAGCACAGAATTATTTGACATATTGTATTACCCACATGCCACCAAGCCCACTCATATGTACTTTACTTTATAATCAGAAAAAGTTCAAGGAATACAGGTGCTTTATTTCTGATCTGTGGAATTCTTTGATCAGTAACAGTGCCTTAGGGTGCTATAGTAATACTGAGGTTTGGATTGCTGGATCACCAACTTCATAAAAAAAAAAAGAAAGGTTAAAAAGTCAGGGCTGCTTATGTAGTCCCTGACCCTGCAACTGTTCATTCCAGCTCTTCACAAGCCCAGTGTTTTCAAGTGTCTGTAGACCAAGACTTTGTGGAAGAGACCAACCAGAGGAAAGCCAGCAGACAGCATATGGCTGCCCTCTGAACTCCTGCTTCTTCTTCATGTCAGATATGAATTTTCCATGCCAGAGTCAGTAATGCTGCCTAGCAGCTCTTCAAGGTGCAGTAAACCGACAGGTGACAATTCCTTTCCTGTGTGGCACCAACAAGCACCACTGATGTTTACAGAAACTTGTTAATCACTTGGGGTTGCCACTAATGATAAATGCACCATCTTTTGTTATCAGCTGTCTTTCCGCGCACCCCTTCGCGGGAGCATTGCTGGAACGGACAGTGAGCATTAATAATAACAATCAGGGCACCCATAAACCAGTACTTCTTGCAACATCACATTTCAAGGGGTTTTTGTCATGTCTCCACCCTTCAGGATGATTAAATGGGAAATTATTTCAGCACAACCTGAAGGGGCACATCAACATGTTAGCAGGTATTTCTGAGCGATTTCAAGAGTAATATGAGAAAATTAAAGATAAATTTAAACACGTAAACAAACTAGAAAACACAATGCTGAATAGATTTTTCCCCCAATACTAGTTTTCCCTTCAATGTATGGTTGATACTGTTTCACTGAACAATTTTTGTGGTGCAAGAAGCATTGCTTATACCATAAGCCAAGAAACAACAGAAGGGAAATACGTTTTAACCAAAATGCATTTTCTCTGGGGTTGCTTTTGTGAAAAACACTAGCACTCCATTCATGGCACGCAGAGCCCTAGCAGTCTCCCAGGAGCTGGGGGAGGCCTGGGTGGAGGAAGTATAACTTGTTTTCTTTTTTGCCTGGGGTGGAGGCAACTTGGTTGTTCAGCAGGTTATGAAGGTGGGTCCCTGAAAGAAAGCCTACATTTCATGTCAGTCTGAGGAGAAGTAGGAGGAAAATAAGGTGAAAACTCACGAAGTGAAGATGGAAGGGAAGGTTTGAAGACATGCTCTAGAAGTGTCAATGAATCCAAAGCTGCCAGATTAATCCTGGAATGTAAGTGTAAAGTTAAACATTCTCTCTCTTGCTGGCTTTCAGGAAAGCAATTGTTTTGCTGTACGAGTACAAAAGTCTCTATGGGCTCATCAGACCGATTTTGTACTAGTGAGCAATTTTTGAGATATGCGGTGTTAAAATAATTTTAATAATGACATGTAAATTGTAAAAGATAGTATAGAAAGATGAGAAAGATTATCTTTTGGGTAACCTATGTTTATTTAATGAATGGATTTTTAGCATGTTTTTAATGTTTATTTGACATTCTATACATATGATAAAGTCGTTTGCAACCTAAGTAATGCTTGTGCATTGAGAAAATGTTTTTGAAATGATGTATGTAAAAAGGATTACAATAGTTACTCTGCAATGTAATTCATGCATTATTATTATCACTTGTCTCATTGCAGAATCTATAACGACTTTATTCCCTATTTATGACATTTCTCTTCATTATTAAGCAGCTGATAATGTGCAAATTGTGTGACAATTGCGAAATTTTATCCTCTAGGGAAAGAAAAGAGTAAGTAGACAGCATGATATGATATGTTAGTGAATATTTGTGATAGCTAGCACTTTTGCCATGCTCTTGTAATTTTCTACTATGATTCCTGTACATTTTAATAAAAAACTGTAAATAAAGTAGTTTTTCTTTTAACTGAATATTACAAATTTGGCCTCTATTAGCAGTTGCTGTTCTTAACAGCCAGTATTGCTGACTTGGTGCAGAAGCATTGAGAGTATGTTATGCTCTGGAGTTAATTTTCTCTAAAATAAATAGAGCAACATTATGTCATACACTGGCTAATCTATTTAAGAACTTGATAAGCAAAATTTGCGTTTTTCACAACTGCTCTACAAGACCCCACCCCGATTAACCAAACAACTCCGTGGGGACTTGAAGAGTTTCATTCATTCCCCAGCTTATGTTATTACTGCCAGTGCTTGTGAGGGGACAGTTTTGAGAGCTTTAAAGTTCCCGGTGTTTTCACATGATGTCTGTGGAAACAGAAAAAGAGCTGGGAAGAGAAAAGCTCGTTAGGTCAGTGGCACAGAAATGCCAGTATATTCCCTCCCAGGGGAATGTGCTGGCTGTTGAGGGAACCTATAGCAAAGTTATTTCTCTCCTGTGCATTGAAACCTTAGTTAGCTGCTCTAACAGTGTGAGAACATTTTGTTATGTCAATACATACTTAAAATATTATTATCTTAACCTGTTGCCTTGGAACATTTCACTGAGCTGGGCCTGAAAAGATTTGTGTGTGCACACTGCTTCATGATGGAGTACTTCAAACTTGGGGAATAGCAATTTTGAAAATATTACATACAGTCGTTAATTTAGTTCAGTACTATTTTAAAATAGTAAAGGATTTGAAAATATTCTCTGCAGATAAAACCTACTGTTGCTAATTAAGCATTAAAAGTGCAATCCTGGCCCCAGTGATTTCAACAGGAGCAAGTTCAAGCACCAATAAATCCCCTGAAGACACTCAAGTTTAAACAGAGCATAGCTTAACAGCATAATACTGAACTTCTCTCTCTCTCCAAGCCTCCTATGAAGAAAAATAATCTTTCAAGTTTAAAAAAGTGTATACAGTAATAAGTAATAACATTCCTTAAAAGCTTATATGGTTTCCTTGCCTTAAAAAGTGCAATCTTTCTTGTACAGCTTGACTTTGATGGAGTTTTTCTTGACATATGCCGCAGACCAATCCCACATTCTTTGGAAAAAAAAAAAAAATTGAAGGGAGTGTGTAATTTTCACCTATCCAGTAATACAATAAATACAGTGAATTTAAATTCCTGTGCTCTAAAATAAAAGTCTAGAACAAGAAGTAAATATCTATAAGTGAACCTCTATTGTGTACATTTACTCTTAAGAATCCTTTTAAAAAAAATACAGAAATTACGAATGCCTGGGGAGCCACTAATTCCAGAGCTGGTGGTTACAGTTCTAATGGTCTGAGGATTTTTTTGAAATTAAATAATTAGTGTTGAACTAGTCTAAAACCAATAGTAATTAAGGTGAGCAGATCCTGGTAAGTGTAAAGAAAATATGTTTAGATCATAACATTGTAAGCAGAAAAATGCCTAAGAAAAGCAGAATGCCTAAACATGACTCTTGTGATAAGGATCAAAAATCTGTTTACTCATTCTTAAGTTTTAAAACTGAGTGCATATATGGAAAATTGTTTCTGTTACAGTAACAGTCAGGTTTTACTTTTGTGGCTCTGACAATGTGAGTGTGCAGCTCAGTCCAGGATCCCCAAAACATACAAATGGTTTGAATACAGTTAAAACAATAAGGTTTTCGTATGGGCTAGCCATCCAAAGTAACTTTGGCAGGAAGATGCCTTTCTGTTCAAATGACACGGGATAATCCACAAACAGAGTAACAAAGCTGAGTTTTAAGGAGTGTTTTTCAACATAAGTGGAACCAGTGTAGGGAAGACAGCAGGGAGATGTTATAAAATACAAGCATTAGGAGTGATCGTCCTTTGGTTTGTGACTTAAAATCATCATAAGGCTGAAGCTCAGGAGAGGCAGCTGGTAGGGTAACTGAGATGACATTCCTCCAAAATTTCCTTTTCTTTTTTTTTTTTTTTTTTTACAGAAGACTTACAACTTTTTATTTTCTTCCGGTGATCTTTCTTTAATTGCTGTGTGGTACTGGACATCAGCATCAAAATGGGCAACGAGAACAGTAGTGCAGAAAATCAGGTGAGTGTGACAGTGTGATTGCATTTCCCTTGCTTACTAGCCTTGAGCAAACCTTACAGAAATTGGTTTCATGGTCCTCTTACCCCACATTTATCTTCTGCTCCCAGTTACACTCATATTCAAGTGTCATTAATGGTAATGGAAGGCAATTTTTTGTTTGTTTTTTTTCCTTGGCAATGGCACTGCTAACTAGCATCAGGGCACTGTGTGGGTGGTTGTTCCCTGAGGGATGGGAGCCGTTGGAGAATCCCCATGGCATGAGCAGGGCTGGCGCATCCCACCTCCTCAACCTGGGAGCAGGCAGCTTGGGATGATATCCATGGGGGAACTGAAATGGGGTTCTGGGCCATGGGCAGGGTGGGGAGAGGCCCCAGGGGTCAGGCAATGCCTGTGGTGCCCCCAGAACTCTCAGCACAGTAGCTTCTCCTTGTTCAGAAATGAGCTTGCAACATGTATGTGCTGATCCAGGATTTTACACTCATTTTTAAGGGTGCTTTGTTAATACTTGTTGGTGTTTGGTGATTTATTTTTAAATCCTTGAAATGAAGGGACCCCATATGATATGCATAGCTGTATACAATTACATTAGAAGTTACTACATTGATATAAGTTTGAATAAAAGTTGTGATTCATTAATTTCAACAGTTAAAATACCAGGACATGTTTCATCCTATCTTCTTCCACTTCATGACTCAGCAGATCTTCTGTATCTTGTGCATTGCAAAGTGGACCCTCTCAAGGAAATCAGTATTACAAGTTAGCCAGATTTTTTAATAATTATTATTTTAGAAGAAAAATCTTACATAATTCTTAGTTGTTCTGGCCAAGTTGCGTTGTCAGCCCAAGACCTGGTCCCAACTTTTTTTCAGGGGTTGGGAAGAGAGGAAAGTGTTCATTCCTATAGCTAAGTAATGAGAATGTCTTTTCCAATGTGTACAACTTTCACTTAGGAAGTTTTTGAAAGTCAAATACATTTCTTCAGGAGTCCTCCTGAGGTGGAGAAGACTTTACTTTAAAAGTTATGGAATTTATTAAGAGACATAATAAATAAGGAAAGTAAGCTTCTGGTCTCCTTTTCAGACTGGAAAAAAACAAAACGAAACAAAATGCCCCCCAAAGCCCCAAAGCAAAACAAAAACCAAATTCCTTTAAAAATCACTATTAACAGAGAAATAACAAGAAGTGGTAATAAAATCTTAAAAGCCACTTCATCTGCTGAGCAGCTATTGAAAAAGTACCGCTTAATGAGCAGTGAAAATTCATACAGCCACTGAAACATTTCAATATGTTCCTTTTTAGTCTGGAGTTCCCAATGCAAGTCAAGTCATCCTTATACCACCCAGCCAAGGATCACAGCAGGTAGCGGATGATGAAACTGGTTTGCATGGTTTGCATTTCCAAATGTTAGCATCAGGCTTGGCTGTTCTTTTTCTCCTGCATCTGCTTCTGGCTTTGGGGTTTTTTTTTTGACACTGCAAAACTGACTTTTTCAGCTGACTGCAAATTTGCAAAGCAGCTACATTTAAGTTTTCAGCAAGTTGTAAAAAAAATATATGGTTTAACTGTTTTTCTTTGGTAGCAATCTGTGCTTTAGAGAAACGGCCTGTGTTTGACCCCCTTTGAGTGCTGCCTTGCCTTCCAACTCTAACACAATTAAAATAGCTCCGTGGATGTTGTTTTTGTACTCAGCACCAAGTGACATGAGTTGTTGTTTTTGTTTGTGTATTTATCAGAGATCACCGCTGCCCAGCTCTGGCTCTCAGCTGAGTCATTTGGAAGCGGTACACGTGGTTTGCATTAAAGAGGGGAGAGCCCATGCTACGTTTAGAAATCATTTAATAAGAGAGAAGATCCATGGAATAAATGTGGAATGTAGTAGGCACTTAGAGAAAAAGTGAATACCCAATCTGTCTTGTAAAAGAGTCTGAGGAAAATATAATCTAAATCTAGTAGGAATGAGCAGAGACAGTGCTTGGATAAAACAAGGGCCAGCAGTATTTTTAACAACGTGATTTTACATGCACTAACCGTGTTCTGGTTTGCTGTAACAGTACACAAAGTCCAAACTGCTGAGGGCTTTCAGGGTTGTGCCCTGCCCCATTTGAATGGCAAAGCTTGCTTCCAAACGAGGGTCTCAGCGGCACAGCTTGTTGGGCTTATGCTGAATTAAATATAAGCTGGTTTTGAGGCGCACTTTCCTTGAAAAGCAAACTCTACGTGAAGAGAAATGTGTTTAAATTGAAAAAGAAGCCGTCTAGAAGAACAGATATTTTGACAGTTTGACCCTTGAGTTCCAGCCTTTAGCAGGGAAAATACAGGGGAAGAAAATTAAGGATTATTTAATGGGAAGCTTTGAAAAGTACTGCAATTTCTGGAACTCTAGGTCTCAGCCATTGTGCTGCCCATTAAACACATCTTTCTTCATCCATCCAAATGCACTGGGTAGTACAGAGGAAGGCTTTTCCCTGGCTTTTCTGGATAGCCAAATGTTCAAAAATCATCTACATGGCTGTAATAAAAAGAAAAGGGTCGTAGTTTCATAGAGACTGGTGTATCTGTGTGCTTCCTCAGCTCTTCATAGTCTGGGCTCAGATGCCAGCTTGTAAAGCCCGACTTGTAAACAAACCCAAGCTGGCCAGCCTTCTTCGTGATTACAGAAAAGTCAAGGTTACCAAGTAATTGTAAAGCTCTTTGAAGGTGAAAGCTGCTGCTGAGTTGAAATTCTAGCAGCGTGTATTTTCTGCCACTTTTGAAGAGGGAATTTGAAAGTCAGTCACACATAAGTTATTTCTATATATTTTGTTTTATCCTTTCTTCTTCTTTGTTTTTTGAATGAGTAAATAACCAAAGAAAACTGGTTATTCCACATCTACCTTATTGTCCATTTCTCTTTAAACATATATCTTAATATCTGGTTATCTTTTTTGTTCTGGTTTGTTTTCTACTGTGAAATGTGTCAGATGCACACTTGCCAGAGGGGCCATCACTTCTGAGGAGTCCATTTGTTTGTCTGAAGCGTCATGCTGTGTTCCTGCTAGGACTTCTCCATTTCATTGTTACGAATGAATCTGACTGCTGCGCATTCTGCAGTTAATATTCTGCATTATTATTTTTCCCCATATTTCAGCTTCCTTACGCCTATGCAAAACGATGGATCTAGTTAATTGGCATGTTCTTCTTTCAGATCCCAGTATTCTGGGGATCATCAGGGAACACAGTGGGCACATCAGCAGCTTCCCAGCCTTCAGTCTCCATTCCCACAGATGATAACTGGGCAAATTCCTCTGAGCTCTGGTGCTCATACTGTGTGTTTACATACTTTTTGAATAGCGCAAGAACATCTGTATGCATTCTAGTGTTTATATTCAGTTTGGAACAAAAATACATTCCAAATTTTCCGCATAATAATTTTGCCTATAGCATTTTAGTGAGGTACACTGTTATCCAACACGGGCTTTTCGAGTTTGTTGTGTCCACCATGATTCACCACTTTTGTGTTTGTTTGGTTGGTTTTTTGTCATTTTTCCTTCCATTTCATCCAGTGCATATCAGGAGTGCAGAGGACAGCAGAACTGTTCCACATCCTTTCAGTCAATGTTTGCCCACAACAGGGTGTCGATGGCCGTTGGCTACAGGCCAGTACGCCCATTACCGATGCTTCCGTCATTCTAGCATTCCTCCAGTCACCATATTCATTAATGCTTACTTCCAATTATAATTACTACTGGTCCAATATTCTGTGGAGAACAATGCCAAGTATTTGTCTGAGTTTACACAAAAAGAACACTGTCTATTTTCAGAGAATTATACGCCCATTTATGCAAATGCAGCAAATTCTGGGACACTTCTCACTGCATTGCATAATTATTATACTTGTTCTCATCTTCCCTGTGAGTGAAGGAGGGGAGATGAAAGAAGAGTAAAGATTGAAAGTTGTGATGGGGTTCTTAATTTGCAAGCAAAGTGAAAATGAATTTGAAAGACTGAATTAATGGTTAAAGCTTCCTTCGCATCTGTAAAGCCACCACCATTTTAATAGGAAATGTACATCTATGGGTACAGATGAAAAGGAAAAATATTTTAATTTATAAAGAACCTCTATAATTATTTACTACATTTCTCCATTTAGAAGTAGTGTGAAAATGCTGCACCTACTTTTTCCACAGCTATGGGTAGTTAGAACTTACTAGGCAAGCAAAAGCTATCATATGGGGAGCACAACAGATGATAGAACTCAACTTGGAGACAATTTTCCCAGTAGTACTTCATCTGAATCTAACAGCATCTTCTGAAGTGTTTGATTGTTAGGCTGCTAAGATCCACTCATCAGAAAGCTGCTTTAGCTAAAATTATATTGACTGAAAATTGCAAATTATGTGGTGAAGATTGTTTTCCCAAGATCATCACCTTTGTTCTCTCTCTCTCTCCTGCTGTATCTCACACACCTGCCATTCTTAAGAAAATGATCTAGATACTCAGCAGGCCTTCATCCAACTGTCAGGAAAGGGACAAAGGAAAATAAGAAGCTGCAGCAAGACTAGTGGAGTTACAAGGATAACTGCTAATTTTCCTTTGCCTACTGAACACAAAAAAAAACTGATGGAAAGATTAGATTAACAAGCACCATGAAGGCAGTTACACAGCTATGCTTCGTTTAGCCCAGCGCAGACTCACGCTACGTACGTTCAAACAGACAAAGGCTCAGGCGTAGCAGCAAGTTGTCGAGAAGATGCTTATGTTGACGTTACAAGGATCTGAAGATAAATGGTTTAGTGCCCTGAGTGGACTGGAATGGTCATAAACACAAACAAGGAATCCTGAAGGTCTGAATTACTGTTCTTGTAGCTGAGAGGAAGTTGTGTATTCTGTAAAGAGTACTAAACCAAGGATAAGATGGTGACTACATATAAACATATGTGTCTATACACACACAAACACACACGTGTGTGCACACACACATCAGTGTTTATTTTCACATTCACAGCCAGAGTAATTTCAGTCAGTATTTCTCAGGAGGGAAAGCAACCCTCTCTCTAAGAAAAGACGGTAGTTACTTACAATAGAATGTAGTAGCCAGAATTTTTCAAATACTGTTGTCACCGTATCACACTTTGCTTCTTGTATTTGAAGCAGATTAAATGAGACTTCCACCACATGCCAATTTTGGCATTCATATACCTTTGAGGATTTTAATTAGAAAAGGCAAAAACTTAAAATTCTACTCCTGGAAGAGACAAATAAACCAAGCCAGAAGCAATAGCAAATTACCCCATTAGTGATTAAAGAAAAAAAAATCTACTGTAATTGCAAAATTCTATATGGAATCTCCCTACAGGAAAGAGTCTGCTTTTCACATCGGATCATATCATAATTACATCCAGCTAATTAAATAGTCCTGATGTTTGGGGAAAAAAACAAGAAGTGGTCATGACAGTCAAGCCCCTCTCAAAACTGCTGTACTCCAGCCACTGGAGTACCTACTAAAACCTACTCTGTCCTTAAAAATTGCAACAACTGTTTTGAAAATATGATTTCCCAACCATGTGACCTGGTTTTAGAAAAATGTAACCTTGAAAACTTTTCTTCTGTCCACTTTTCTGACATAAACTGGGTTATTCATATTGCATTGGTATTGATTTCTAGTAGTTATCAGGGTACTAGGCAGGCTCCCTCGTGAACTGTTGAGTTCACTTGATTGTTTTAAGAAGCACAGCAAGCCATTTTCTGGCATCTCCGTTCCATTTCGAAGGAATGGATTTAACGCCGAAGTACC
>WHYT01017367.1:102728-127566 GCA_009806455.1 Tetrax tetrax | reverse complement strand
TTAACAAGCACCATGAAGGCAGTTACACAGCTATGCTTCGTTTAGCCCAGCGCAGACTCACGCTACGTACGTTCAAACAGACAAAGGCTCAGGCGTAGCAGCAAGTTGTCGAGAAGATGCTTATGTTGACGTTACAAGGATCTGAAGATAAATGGTTTAGTGCCCTGAGTGGACTGGAATGGTCATAAACACAAACAAGGAATCCTGAAGGTCTGAATTACTCTTCTTGTAGCTGAGAGGAAGTTGTGTATTCTGTAAAGAGTACTAAACCAAAGATAAGATGGTGACTATATATAAACATATGTGTCTATACACACACAAACACACACGTGTGCGCACACACACATCAGTGTTTATTTTCACATTCACAGCCAGAGTCATTTCAGTCAGTATTTCTCAGGAGGGAAAGCAACCCTCTCTCTCTAAGAAAAGGCCGTAGGTACTTAAAATAGAATGTAGTAGCCAGAATTTTTCAAATAATGTTGTCACCATATCACACTTTGCTTCTTGTATTTGAAGCAGATTAAATGAGACATCCACCACATGCCAATTTTGGCATTCATATACCTTTGAGGATTTTAATTAGAAAAGGCAAAAACTTAAAATTCTATTCCTGAAAGAGACAAATAATCCAAGCCAGAAGCAATAGCATTAGTGATTAAAGAAAAAAAAATCTACTGTAATTGCAAAATTCTATATGGAATCTCCCTACAGGAAAGAGTCTGCTTTTCACATCGGATCATATCATAATTACATCCAGCTAATTAAATAGTCCTGATGTTTGGGGAAAAAACCAAGAAGTGGTCATGACAGTCAAGCCCCTCTCAAAACTGCTGTACTCCAGCCACTGGAGTACCTACTAAAACCTACTCTGTCCTTAAAAATTGCAACAACCATTTTGAAAATATGATTTCCCAACCATGTGACCTGGTTTTAGAAAAATGTAACCTTGAAAACTTTTCTTCTGTAGACTTTTCTGACATAAACTGGGTTATTCATATTGCATTGGTATTGATTTCTAGTAGGTATCAGGGTACTAGGCAGGCTCCCTCGTGAACTGTTGAGTTCACTTGATTGTTTTAAGAAGCACAGCAAGCCATTTTCTGGCATCTCCGTTCCATTTCGAAGGAATGGATTTAACGCCGAAGTACCATAAAAGTAACAAGGAATGGCCTATTGATTAAGGCTCTGGATGAACAACTTGCCCCTCCCTTTCTCTGCAGCCAGTCCTGCGGCAAAATTGACTCAAGGCAGTGAAACCTTTCTGAAGAGCGCCATGCGTACTCGTTTCTGCTCGGTGCTGGCCTGCTTGGCCGTGCACGTGCTGGGCATTTGGGTGAGGAGGTGTGCGGCCCGCTGTCCCTAACAAGGACCGCGTGTCCATCCTCCCGACGCGGTCAGCTTGGTGGTTGATCCTGAAACCGGAGCCTGGGCGCCGCGGGGCCAAACTTTGCTCAGTGCCTCGTGGTGTTATAGAATCATAGAATCATAGAATGGTTAGAGTTGGAAGAGACCTCTAAAGGCCATCCAGTCCAACCCCCCTGCAAGAAGCAGGGACATCCCTGACTAGATCAGGTTGCTCAGAGCCTCATCCAGCCTGGCCTTGAACGTTTCCAGGGATGGGGCATCCACCACCTCTCTGGGCAACCTGTTCCAGTGCTCTACAACTCGCATTGTGAATTTTTTTTTCCTAATATCCAGTCTAAATCTACCTCCCTCTAATTTAAACCCATTACCCCTCGGTGCAGGTGTTCACCTGCACCGCTGCAGCCTGATTCCTGTCCCCGCGGAGGAGGCAGTGGCTGGGAGCGAACAGCCGACACTTCTAGCAGGCAGACTTAAAAAATACCTATTTTTAAAAGCGCAACTTGTAATGGAAGACAGGGAGAAAAGTAGAAGGTAAGTTTGGGTTTATTGATTGAGAGTTGTAGAGGCTTGTCCCAGCTTCCCCCTCAATAACCAGAGGGAGTTAGTGGGAATGGAAAATTAATGTAACCCTTCAAAGATTACTTTCAGCTAGTCAGAGCTATGGCATGTCCCAGCCACTGCTATAAAAGGATGTGTGTTTAATGGAGGAATGTTGCAGAGGGCAGATGTAAAAGGAAACAACTTTTATTGGGAGCAAGGAGAAAGGGGAATCGAAGGAAGTTCACTTATTTGGGGGGGTTTGAGGGGGAACGCTGGGTTTTAAAACCAGGCCCGTTCTGTGCTTTTGCGAGCAGGAGGCCGGGGGGTTGTTGAGAAACAGGCGGCTTCTTGCGTGGCTGTAACGCAAGGCCGTGGCCGTGCCTAATCTGAAATGGGAGGGGAGAGCCCGTGTTTTGGGATCCGAGCAGTGAACAGGCTCCCATGTAGCATTAGAGGAATTTCTTTCTGGTATGATAACTTCAGCCAGAGTACAGCCGCGCACATAATCCTTTTGGCTACAGTGTTACTGGAGTTCTGGTTCTTTTTTTTTTTAAACTCATAAGCTCATGTTCAAAGTCATCAGGAAAATAAAGTGATCCTGTAGATTTGCTTTGTGTCCTTGCAAAGTCGAACGCTTGTGGAAAAGTATAATGAAAATTACATGGCATATTTCAGAAGAATCTGTTTTATTCATTTAAATAGTATGCTGGCTAAAAGGAAAAAAGTATAGGCTGTTTAGTTTTCCTTCTGTTGTTTGTGACAAACTGGGTTTGTTTGTTGTTGGGTTTTTTTTTTAATTAGACTTAGACTTGAAGAAAACACTGCTGAGAACCTCCGTATTCTTATTTTTAATATAATTATTTATTTCAGTCTTTCAATTAAGTAACTTTTTATCATCTCAGAGTCTTTTCAAAAAGGAGTATGCTGCATTTGAAACAATTATAGAGCAAATTTAGCTGCAAGCTTCTGAAGTAAATCACTTCAGAGTCTGTATGTGTTGAAACCTCAAAAGTAATTTATTTAACAGCAGCTTTCTGATGATACTTTTGAACAAAACATAGCCTTTCTAATTGTTTTCACAGATGTTAATTAAAAATAAAAAAGCATGCACTGGAAAGCTAATTCAGCACCTGATTTGCCTAACTAGCTTAAATCTGAAAAACTTGATAGAGAAATTGAATTATATTTTTCTGCTGGCTGGCATAGATTCACAGAGCATGTTCTTTTGTGATGATTAAATTAATACATTAAATGCAGAAGACCAACATATGAAGCTTTCCTATATCTTGTAATATTAGTAGTTTTGAATTTAAGTATCTACATTAAGATTTATTTCAAATTAATGTTAAAATTCTCCTTTGAGTTTCTTTTGAAAATACAGTTTTCTGGCCATGAGTGCTCTGGCCTGACTAGGTAAGAGGACAACTTTGCTTTTTGATCATTCAAACACCTGACAGCCTGGAAAGAAAGAAAGAAAAGTATCAAGAATCCCAACTCCTCTGTGCTCCAACAGGAGCTATGTTGCAAAGATTGTTTTAATATATCTTAAATTTGGTCATGTTCGGAACTGGAAAAACAAGAGTCAGGTCTTCCTGTGGCCAATGACAGTTGCTTAGGGATAGCTGGGAGATGAGCTATAACTTCTTAAACATTAGATCCCTTAAAGCACAAAACTCTTTAAAAACACAAAAAGTCAAACCCAAACAAGCCGCCACCAGCCTCCCCCAAACAACCTATGGGAAATGTTAAAATTAGTCTTTAAAACAGTGCACATAACTAAACTATTTTGTTGTGATTGTTTTCCTTGTCTTCTCAATCTGCCCCTCCCAGCGTGTTTTTGTTTAGCTGTGAAGATGTGGTGTAACAGCTGATAAAATCACTGGGACACAGGCCCTTCTCTGTGTCTCCTATGGAAAAACCTAGTTTTGATGAGGTGTTCAGGTTTAGCAGGCAGATAAATGTCTATATTATCATAGAATCATGGAGTGGTTTGGATTGGAAGGGACCTTCAAAGGTCATCCAGTCCAACCCCCCTGCCAGGAGCAGGGACATCTCCAACCAGATCAGGTTGCTCAGAGCCCCATCCAGCCTGGCCTGGAATGTTTCCAGGGATGGGGCATCCACCACCTCTCTGGGCAACCTGGGCCAGTGTCCTACCGCCCTTATTGTCATTTTTTTTTTCCTAATATCTAATCTGAATCTACCTCCCTGTGTTTTAAAACCATTACCCCTCATCATATCATAACAGGCCCTGCTGAAGAGTTTACTATGTAGTTAACTTGTGAATTAGGGAGATCAATAGTAAAAGTAAAATCCAACAAACTTCTACCAAATTGATTCTGGCCCCAAAGTATTCTGTGAAGTGTCAGAATGAGTCACTGACAAATTAGCCCTACTCTACATTACAGTTTTGGTTTCAAACTGTCCTGGAATAATTGTACTACTGGCTTGTAAGTGCCTACCAGATGTAACGACAGTATTAGGTCTCCTTGTATTTGTTAGGGCTATCTGATAATAAATCTGGGTTTATTATATGACAGGCTGATGAGCAATGTTTCTTTCTAGTGCCGTAACTGAGTCCGTGTTGCTGATACAGGTTCTTGTGGGATTCATGGCCCTGGATGGCAATCCAAAGGGTACTGGTTGTCTACATAGAGTTTTACTTTAGAGATTTGTGTGCAGGAGGCATCCCTCTTACGCTGTGGCTCCGAAAGTGCGATAACTGCAGGTCAGTAGAACAGAGAATTGTGACCTAAGGACCCCTTTGAGTTAAATGGCTGATCTTGTGAAAGAGAGATTAATTAGAAGCAATGTGTGGGCACTAAGAGTGCAGTAGGTTAATGACTTAATTTTTGCTGTGTTACTTTCTGCCATGGAAGAAGACAGAGGCTTTAGAAGGAGAGAAAACATGTAGCTCTTAATCTTCTGGAGAGAGGTATTGCTCCTCCCTAGCACCCAAATCAGCCAAAGAAAATTTGAGATGGTGGTAGCAGAAAGGAGGAAAAATAAAGAATTAGTTCTCACTGCTCTTGCCAACTGCTGGAGGCATCTGGACAAATTTGAAAATTGGCCTAATTTCTGAGGGTTGTTTGTGTGGTTCTCCCTACTCACCCCGCCCTGCTGGGAAAGGAAAGAAGGTCATTTTTGTCTGCAAGTGGCCTGAAAATTATTCTTCATTTGGCTGCTATGGTGAGGCATTCGCTTGTGTCCCACCTCCCAGACTGACCCAACTGGAGCTCTCGCAATGAGACTTGGTAACGTAGGCCAAGTAAGAGCGTGGCACTGTGGCTGTCTTGCGTGCTTTGTTGTGAGTTTACCAACCCGCTGCCTTGCTCTTGTCCAGCTTTCCTGGTGGGTCAGGACCAGTACATGATCTGAAGACCGGTTCTCTGTGGGGTTGGGCCCACTGCAGGAGTGCCTCTTCTGCCAAGTTATAAATACCCCCACCTTGGCTCATTGCTTCTTCTAAATGCTAACTGGCCAGTGGGGCAGGCTCTGGGGTGTGGGGATGGTGGTGATCTGTGAGTGGCGACTGGGCCGTGGACATGTTCCAGCATGATCACATATGGCCCCAGAAGTCACTGTTTTGGTTGGCTGGTTTTTTTTTTCCTGATAATTGATTTAATAATGCATTTTTTCATTGTTCTTTCTCACTGCACACATGTATGCATGCTGAAATAAATTCTCCATGCAAGCAAAAGCCAGGCTGCCCAAAACATAGCACCCAAAGCAAAACAGAGCCCTGTAAGCTAAGTAAGCACAATTTTACTATTTTTTTCCTAGCTAGAAGAAACAAATTTCCTTGTTTATATCTTGATGTTCTAGTTTTTTTTTTTTTTTGCCATATACTGTAGTTTTGGGCCAACATACATACTTAGATAAATATTGCAAATGCTAAATGTCAGCACATGCTGGGTAAGTGCTTAATAATCATGAAACCAAGAGCCCTGGGTCTATCCCAGCGGAAAGCCGTGTGATAAAGGAGACTTCTGCAAGCAAAGCTGTAGTGAAGGGGTTCCTCTAGGGAAAGGCAGAGGATATGAGAGTTAATCAAATTTGCCTTAAGTCTAAAGGAAGTCTTTTTATATTTTCAGGATGTCCTGACCTTTTCAATTGCTCGTTACATGGGCTCCTCTTGGCCACTGGGTGTCTCTCATTCCTGGCTCTGATCACAAGGAGCCTTTGGCTGTGTGAGAGCACACCATGTTCACACAGGGAAGTGTAATTTTGTAAACACTAGCTTTCTGCAATTTATTGACTACTTCTAGAACAAAACAAACCTAAAAATTGAGAGTAAAAAACCACAAGAGATTAGTTGGAATTGTGTCCTGTGCTTTTCATCTATGACATTATTCTGAAGTGGTTCTCCTGTCATCCGTACACACACTTACGTGTCTTCCTGTTAAGTCTGCCTTAGGCTTTTTACAGTTAAATTTAAGAATTAAAACAACAGTGACTGTATGTTGAGGGTGACCTGATTACACAGTTTTCCTTCTAAAGAGAAAATTGTTTGATGTGCCAGAGGATCTGAAATGGAGCTTCTTCATTCAGATTTCATTTTTGCTTTGTACTTAATTGCTTCTTTCCAGTTCTTTTGTTACACTTGAAGAACATCCTCAGCTACTGTTCAAAACAACTCTTACCAGCTCCTCTTTGTCTTCTGAAGATACTTCTGCCGAAAAAAATCTCAGCAGGAAGGTGCCTCTACCTGTTGTAAGCAGTCCCATGGAGGTGTTGTAGAACTCCAGGGGTTGGCAGGCACACCACAGGTCACAAGCCCTGGCACTTGCATGGGACTCTCTTCCTCCCTGCAGCAAAAACAACAGGTTGCAATAGCAACAAACCAAACAAACAAAAAAAACCCCACCGAAACCAAAATAACCACTCATGTAAAGGCATGTCTCCATGGATGAAGATCCTGGGTAAATATTTACCTCTGAGAAGAGGTGATGCAGCTTTACCATATTTGTGTAATAGCATTTCTGTAGCTGTTACTACAGAAACTGCAGCATTTCCTGTAGCTATTATTACAGAAAGGCAGCGTGCTGAAGAATCAGGCCCTCCGATTCAGTTCAGAGGCATTCTGAGCTTTGTTGAAGCAGGAGGGAAAGAATCTGGACTTGGATTCAAGTGCTAGGTCTTGATTGACATTGGCTTTATCTCTAACTTGACTCCAAAGATACTGCTAATGTTATGAGTGTCAAAGTTTATAGCTTGTTTCCATCCTTTCTCATTTTAAACTTGCTTAACAAGGAAGCCAGGCTTGGAAAAAGAGAAGATGATACCCTCTTTGGGTCAGTAAAGGCCCTGGCTGCTTTTGAACAATTGTTGCATTCTTCTCTCCCTGTTCTTTTCCTAGTATTTATTTTTGGCTCAACCACTTCCTTCTGTTTTTCTGTTAAGAAAAAAAATGGCTTGGCTTTGGAACCTGCAAGTTCCATCAATGTAGTGAAATCTACCACAGAAGTTGTCCGTTAATGGGTGGAAAAAACTCCTTAAGCCTATGTATACTCCAAAATGTCCTGTACTCCAAAATAGAAGTAGCTATTTAAATTTTTCTTTTTTCATTCTAGAGTGCTCCAGAAGGTTCAGAATTAGGCCAAACTCCTGGTAATGGACATGGTTTCAAAAAGAGCTCTCAGGAAAATGGCATAGAAAGATCTGGAGGTCAGGACATCTCAGATTTTCTTCCCACTGCTGGGCAACCAACTGAAAGCACATCCCCATCAATTCCAGGACCTACAAGGTAAGAAATGAAGTTTCTTCTTGTGAATAGAATTGAAGCTCTGCTGCTGTTGATAGCTGGGAGCTGTTTGTTAATTTTCTGTTCTTGTGTAACTAATTTTTAAAATCTATCATCCTGATGGATGGTGATGATGATGCAGTCTTCAAAATAACCTGACCAAACAAGGCTGCTTGCTGTATACCAAAGTGACTTTCTCGCCTTGCTGCGTAGCTATAAAGAAGACTCCAGCTGTTGTAGTAACCCTTGACCTAAACTTCCTATGCTTTTTGCTCCTATTAATAAACTCTCATCTGAGACAGAGAAACACTGAAGTCTTTTGTAGTCATATCTGATTGTGAAGAAAGATGTAATTGCAAACAATTGCAAAATGCTGTGCTCAGCTCTGTATAACATCCCTACTGAAAAGTACCCACCCAGCTAACATTTATTACCATTGCACTCTTCTAAATATCTTAAAACTCACCTGATTAAATAAATAGGACTACTTTCAGAGTTAAGGTATTCATCAGAGCTATTAAAGATGGCAGAAGGTAATATAACATGAATTTTATTACATTTCCTAAAGAGAACATTTTGTCTGAAGCATCAGTGTTTTTTTACTTGAATATCTGAATTTTCCTGTGCTACTAGGGTTTTTGTTGCTGCAGTGAATAAATTACCTAATACCAGGATGATTGTAACACAGGGATGAATACTGTCCAGATCATCAATATTACCTGAAATAGAATGATAAATACAACTTAGAAGGAATAGCAGTAACTTGCTGATAAGCGTGTAGGATTTTTAGGCTGTAGGCACCTTTTGAGGTGTTTTCACTAATTTTCTTTAAGATTGAAGAATTCACTGCAGAAAGATTTGCCACATCGTTTTCAAGTGGAGTATGTGTGATCTGGGGCCTTTTTCTGTTTCCACCAACCCTGGCTACCATTTCTGATTGCCCCTGTCTTTGAAAGATGTAAACTTGAGAATTGAAAACAGGAACGGACAGTAGTCAAATAAAATATTTCAAATGCTGTTAAGTTAATGCTATATCAGACAATAAACTCTTCTTTTCTCCTTTTTTATAAGAAACTATGAGGATTAAACATATTGTTACCGAGAGGGTGGTCAAACACTGGAACAGGCTTCCCAGAGAGGTGGTTGATGCCCCAAGCCTGTCAGTGTTTGAGTCATTTGGGCAATGCCCTTAATGACATACTTTAACTTTTGGTCAGCCCTGAAGTGGTCAGGCAGTTGGACTAGATGATCATTGTAGGTCTCTTCCAATCTTCTGTTCTGTTCTATTTTAATCTATTCTATTCTAAAATTATCAATATCGTGCATCAGTTTGTGGCAGTTTAAGTCCAAGTGCAGGTATTAAGTCAGATCATAATTGACCACATCAGGGAAATTTCAGGGAAACTTAGAGACATAACATAATCTGAAAAGACTCCCTCAGAAAAAGCAGCTTACCTTCTGGAAGGGACAGCTTGGCTGTGCTGTGGAGCTCTGACAGTTCAGTAGGTTGCTGTACTTCAATAAACACACAGGAAGATATCTAATATTCGTTCTATTTCTTCTGACTGCCACTAGTGCATCTTAATTATCTACTGAAAATAATAAAATCTGAGCAAGACTAAGACTGCAAAGTCATTTTACAATTATAAAGATATTTGGGCTTGAAGTTTAAAGTGATGAAAAGTTGCACTTCTTTTCTAGAGGTGCATGACTATTTCTTCTCTAATGTGGCATCGGTTTAGTATCTAGCACCAGGTCTGTACAAGAAACAGCACTTCCTTGGATGAGTTCCTCATGCCTTTGAGAGCGTGTCTCCATTTTCATGTCAAATGAGGAAAGTCATAGATGTCATTTACACTAGTTAGAAAAAATTGAGTTTGGAGTTGTGATGTAAACTTGGACCGGGTGAGAATTTTAGACACATATTTTGTTTGTTTGTTATTTCAGTTAACAAATACTACATGTATCCTCCAGTGTCTAGTTTCTCTCGACAGTATTGTGCATAATCACTGTACTGTGTGTGTATGTAATGGTGAGTAACCACGCTGTCCTAGCTGAAGAAAATATAAATTTCTTGTAAGCTACTTAAAATGCGATGCATTCTGATTTGTAACAGTAAAATAGTAATTTTCTGCTATTCTTGTCAGTATGCAGGTTGTATTTTGGGAAAGGGGAAAAAGGAAGGGAGGAAATGATGAGTATTACTAACTGCTGAATTTCATAGCAGGCGTATCATGACTAACATTCCTGCAAATTAGAGTTGTTTGTGAAACTGCAAAATGACAGGTATTAGGCTGTGTACTTAGAACTACAGCACCCGTACGCCCTCTGACTGACAGCATTTGTGCCAGCATCCACCGGACACAGCGTGTGCCAGCTGCTGAGACCCCCATTACGTACTGCTTCTGTGCTGTGAATGAAGCAGCAGCAGCCAAACTCACCTCAGAGGGGTTAATCTTACTTCTCAGAAAGCATCTCTGTACAATTACTTTCTTGTCCACATTTTAAGGAAGATATATACACAATTTTCTCCGATGGCTGCCTATAAAGACCCTTCTAACTAGCTACCAAGGAACTACTAGAGACAGTAGCACCGTGAAACACTCGACATGGAAAATGTGCTTTCAACTCCCTGATCTAACGCTAACTCCCAGGAGTGAACCTTATCACAGCAATTAATCTCTTTGAATTCAGTTTTCTGCACTGTAAAATGGGTATAGAAGTTTCACGGTGCAGTACGTTAAAAAGTAAGAGATTCTTAGATTTCTTGCTCCATTCATTTGTGGAAATGTAAGGAACTCTGGCACACAAAATCAGCCATGAAGAAATAGTTCTCCGTCACATCTGTGATGTTTGGTTCATTTTAAAATTCAAAATATGTACAATCGAGGCAGGGACTTTGGGGGAGGGCAGTTTGTTTTACTCTGGTCAGCAATATCTTCTTCTGCTTCTGTCTCCAAGAAAAAAAATAGTAGTAGTCAAAATCCTATCAAGCAGCCAGGAAAGAATCTGTATTCATCCATGCAGCAGGATTTTGTCGCTCTCACCCAATCATATGGTGAAAACCATTGGGCACAGCTAGGAAGGAAGAGAGATGAAAACTTTGGCAGGGGCGACGGGGAGTGGTATGAAGAAGAAAGTGTCAGCTTCAAGTTTCTCTAGCCACTCAGATATTGGAAACCATTTAATACAGCCTGTAGACAGACCTGAACTTTTCCTTCCTGTTGGTACTGGAAGGACATGGTAAACTTCTCAGAGCCTCATCACCTGAATATTTGACTTGAAACTCGTAGAATTTCTCATTGATCTTGTGTCTTCAGATGGGTGGATTTTGAATCTTCATCCTGTGGGCAAGGGTTGGGCAGTCCTGCCATCAAACGTGGCGTCTGGGACACCAGAGGGAAACAAAGCTGCAAAGTCTTGGCTGAAGACTTCACCATGGCTTTTAACACAACAAGGAATGGCTTGTCTTACTGGTGGAGCCTCCGTTGAGAATGCAGAGATCTACTAAAGGTGTTGCAAAACTTAGAAGCAAGTTCCATTCTTTCTTTTGTTTGGTGACTTTGGTGTAGCAGAATTTAACCCTCAAATTATTAAATACATGCTATTCTTTTTCAAAACTTGCCGTTCTTCATAACAATGCTTTAGCATACTGTAGGACCCAGAACGGCGGCTTTTTTAAATACTTATTTTTAATAATCTCAAAGTAGCAAGTATCTCTCTTCTTCCTACTGTAGGGATGGTCGATAACTGGTTAATAGAGCCTAATCTGAAGCCAGAAGGCCTCCGACAAGGAAGTGGGCCAGACGATTTTCTCTTGGTGGGTCTGGATTTTAGTGGAGGCACAAGTTCAGGCTCCAGTTATGAGCAGGTGTAGGAGTGTTAAGCATGAGTGGAAAAATAACAAACACAGGAGCTGAGGTGCGGTGTGTGATGGTTTACATCAGGATCAGCAATTCTTGCATGTGGCCTTTTGGAAGGCTGCATTAACTGAAGAAGCAGGTAGTTACACACTGGTGTGCTTTGAAACAATGGACTGAGTACAGCTAATTAACACAAGGCTACCCAGTTCATTAAGCTAACTCGTGTTAGAACGGGCCAGCGGTAGTAGCGGAGACTGTGGAGAGCGCTCTCTTATCTGGAGTTTTGAATATTTGTGGTTTGGCTGCAGCAAGTGCAGTCTTGCTTTCTTTTTCTTTTTATATTAGCATAGACATTTTATATTGTTCTGTGACCAATTTGCCTTTTTTTTTTTAAATGCATAGCTCAAAAAATGGGATAGTTGCAGTTCTTTAGGGGTTCCTGTTCAAAATGTGAATACCAAGAACACCAGACTGACTAAAACAGCTCTACACTTCAGCATGCAGAATTGTGACTCCTGTGAGAAGAATGTTACATGCATGAGTCAGCTTGAAGGGATTCGTAAGGTTCTTGTTTCAGGAAACGAATTAGATGGGCAGGAGCTCAGGCAATTACTTTTTATTTAGCCTCACTCCTGAAATTGCTGGCACATGTCTGTTTTGGGTGGCTTCTACGTTAAATCCTGCCAAAATAGCAACAAAGACAATAAGCGGAAAATCTTTGAAGTTTCAGATTCCAGGCTGTTTATTTTTAACTCGCTCCTGGATGCTGCTTTGAACGCATCTTTTCCACCCTAAAGTGAACTCTGACAGTTTTAAAAGCGCGTGACCTGCCATCTTTGGGTGGAGTATCTGTGTGGAAAACTACCACGTTTGCTTTTTTCCAGTCTTCTGGGTGGCTTTCTTCCATCCTCCACAAATTCTCAGAAATTATTTCAATCACTCTCAAATTCTTGTTTTGGAATCCAAAACGTCTGTGATTCTTATTTTAAAATACTCTGTTTCAGGCCAATATTTTTAACCTGTTTCTCACTGGTCCTATATGCTGAAAAGTAACACTGTCAGAATTAATCTGTAAACTTTTTGTGTGAAATAAGAATGCTGAAGAACTAGAACAGTTAGCAAGCCTCAGGCTTTGCATTGGTGTCTGCACGAGATGTAACCGTGCCTTTCTCCTGGTGCACACACGGAGGGAAACGAACTCCTGAGGAATCTTTAGCTGGACAACTCTATCCCAGAGAAGCGTTTTTTTTTCCAGCAGGTTTAGGAAGAAGCAGATACAGCGATTTAAAAAGTACACACCCAGAAGTAGTTCGTGGGAATAAGAGTTCATCACTCTTCGTGGATGAACTTGGCTGCTCTCCCACCTGGAGTGCTGCGCGCGGATCCTGTGGGACCCAGCGGGCCACTGCGGAATGACAAGCTGAAGCTGCCACGCATCCTGTGGGATCCATCCGTTCAGCGCCGTGCTTCCTGCTGCCTCTCCGGATATCTCGGATGGAGCCCAGGAGCCGGTTGTGGAGCTGGAACTGAAGATCTGGCCATGTTTGCTTGCTGCAGCAGTAGTACAGCTTACTTTTTTAATGCTGGAATGATTTCATTCGGTCATACTTAAAATATTGCAGGCCCTGCGTTTTATTCTGTGTATGGAACAAGGAGGTGGGAAGTGATTGGGGGCAGGGGGAGAAGGGGAGGACAGTTCCCAGGAGGATCATATAGATCATTATTCCTGCTTCACTTTTTCCTGAAAGCTTAGATATACAGGGAAGGCGGGGGAAGCTGGCTGCTGTTAGCAGCCCTTTAGTGATGATGAATTTCTCATGTGTTTGTTTACACTGAAAAGTTCAAATAGTGACTTGCTCTGCTTCAGAAACACTGATTTTTTTTTTTAGAGAATGTGGAAATTATTTCCATTTCCTAATTAACTTTCAATAACTCTTAGGGACAGATTAAAGTGCAGAATTCTTTAAGTTAACTGAAGTCCTCCAGTACAGTGTGTCCAAATGCATAAATTCAAAATGTGGATGCTGATCTCTGGTGTGTCAGGGGAAAAAGAACTGAAACACTTGAGAAGCAGCTTTACGTGTGCCATGGTTGCAGAGCTGGCTGTGCATTTGTCCCTTCCAGTGCTTTCTAAATTCAGCCTCAGATTTCAGGCTCTTGTACTCCTGGGAATATAATCACTCAGGCTCTGAGTTCATCAATATGGATGGCAACCGTATGTGACCTCTGGGTTTCATAGGCTTCAGCATTTGATGGTTTTCCCTCACAAGTGTGACTGAGTTGGAAAGGCTGCCTGTCCTTTCAACAACTACTGCGTGTTTTAGAAGGAAAGCAAAGGAATAAGAAAAGGAAATTTTAAATTATCTACGATTTTCTGTTATTGGATCTTAATTTCTTATTGTTTATCAAGTAGGCTTAACATCTTTGGGCATCTCTATGTCCCACCCCTCCACCCCTGCCTCAGATAGTAAATTCCAGACAGCTTTTGTCTGGCTGCTGCTGGCTTTATCTTCTGTCCCCTTGAATTTGCTGTGGATAGAAAAACAGAGTAATGGGAGTTGCGACTTCAAGTGTTAATGGCTGGTAGGTTGGGTATGGCTCTTAATCCAGAAGTATTTATGGTTCATGCACCACAAGTCACCACTTTCTTAATATCCTTTGTAGCTTCACACCCTAAACACAAACCAGGCAGTGCTGTCCTAATAAACATCTTAGTAACTGGGCAGTACTCTTAACTTGTTCCAGGATAATTAGAACTTGCCACAATATATTCTGAATGTGGAAGAGTTTAACTATAGGTATTAAAAATTAGTCGGTAAATTTGCAATGTGCTTCTAAACAAGCAATTATGTATGCAAAACAAACACTTTAGACATACAAAGATTTAACTCATTGTTATTTGGTGTTGTAACTGGAAGGATAGCATTCATATGGTCTGTACGTTAAGGCCTTGAACTTGCAAATCCTTAATTGTGTGCTTAACTTCTAAGACAAGGGGAAAGTTCCCTTTCATAACTCTTGAGTGCCGTAGGACACTTGAATTATTTCAAGTTACATATGCACCCAGGTCTTTGTATGACTGCATTTTTTTTTTTTAACGTAGCATCAATTATGTGCAGCAGTTATTCCTAGCAAAATGGCTCTTCCTGCCCTAAGCTCTACACGAAGTATGTGGAACTCTAATGTTCTTTCATGCTTTGTCATCTGCATGTTTTGTTTTAAATATTTCCCTACAGTATGAATTTTTTCATTAATAATATCAGGCTATCTCAGATTACAAACAAAAGAGATCAAGTAACCACAAATGAGAACACATTTTATTTTCCTGTATTTTAAAAAACCCCAACTTTTAGGGTCATAGCTTTATGTTGATCATATTGAATGGGTTGTCTGAAAATATATACTCCTTGTGGGTAATTATTGATTGCTAATACATTTTCATGTAGATTGGGTTTTACTCAGGGGAATTATCTTCAGCATGTGGTGTCATTTCCCTGTGGTGTTATTCCCTTTAAACAGAGAGGGAGATAATGCGACTAGGTGTGACTGTAAGAGGTCACCTAGTCCATCCTTCGGCCCTAAAGCAGGATCAGCTGTGCTTAAGTCATTCCCAACAGATGTTTGTCTAACCCCAGCAATGTCTTGTAGACAGAAAAGCAAGATTACAAAAAATGAAAAGGAAGATATAGGATATGTTCCCTATATAGTCTTCCATGTTACGTACATCAGAAGGAGAAACATAAATGGAGATACCCAAACAGGCCGGTCTGGATGTATCTTATGATTGGAAACTCAAACCTTGCAATTCTCTGTTAGTCCTGAGTAAAACATTGAAGCAAGCTGAAGTAGCACAGATGATGACTGTGTACTAATACATCCTAAAAATGATAGTTCAAGTTGCTGCCACAGCCTGTGCCAGCACTGTCATTTTAATTCTGTTCAGCATACATTAATGACAGAGTTGTCTCAATTCCTTCATCTGCTCCTGAGTGAAAGGAACAAGCTTTCAGCATTATTGAACACCAGAAAAAAATGTTTTAGTTGATCCATGGTGCTGAATAGCTTAGTTCGTAGGATTGTTACCTGCCCTTGAGCCTGCTAAGTCACAGGTTTTCTGCTATGACTCTTCGCAGAGTTGCTGCCAGCGTGGCAGTAGATAGTTCATGGGTTTAGCAATTGTATTCAAGAAAACGTAACCATTTAGAGATGTTTGGAACTGTTTTGTATTTAATGGCTGCAAATAGAAGTCTAATGTTACAAAGAGGTCATATCTGTAAAGATTTTAGACAAATGCCAGTCAGCCAGAATCTCTAAAATGCAGATATATAATGATGTATGGTCTGTATGAGGAACATTACCAATGTTTAAATCCCAGATTTATTACCATACTTTTCCTAATTCAGTTGACACATGGGGTTAACAATGAGTAAAGAACCAGAGGTTTAAAATAAGTGAGAAGGAGAAACTGTAATGGTAGGTGGTATTTTCTACTTTTTCCAGCAGTTTCACAGAGATTAGAGGGCTTCACCCCTCCTCCCCCCAACCTGCACTCACGTTTGTTCTTCGCCTGAACACCACAGCGCTGACAGGAGCATGCTGCCAGGTTGAGGAACCCTGGGCACACAGCTGCTAATGAGCAATTTAATCAGATAAACAATTTAATTAGAAGATAAACCTGCAACACAAACAAAAAGCTGGAATGGCAATTGACTCCGCCTTTTCCATCCCTCCCCAATTTAGTGTTGTGGTTTCTGCCCCTCCTCTTCTAAGTAAGAGTCCCTGAGTGCAAAATTAATGCCAAATGATAAAGTCTATTCCTTCCTTAGGAAAAGCCTCCTGGCATCTCCTTGTTTGTTCTTGTCCCATCAAGCCCTGTGTTGTCGGTGGTCCAACAAATACCAGATATTGCTTTGCCACCTGTGTTGTTCCCAGTGTCAGCAAGTTTGATATGGATAAGTGTTTTCAGTGTGCTAGGAAGAGAAAAACTTTTGGGCAAAAGAATTTTTAAAAGTTTAAAGAAAATGTATTTGTGTTGTAAATTAAAGGTACAAATGGATGCCAAGCATTACTGAAACTTGGCTGAACTATAAATTAATTCTATAGTATAGATATTTTACCTCAGATTTGAGTCTTACCCTAAATATAGGCACATTTCAATAGCTCTTTAAAGAGCTGGAAGTGCAGTTTGTGTCCTGTAGCACAATCCAAGAGCATGGGGCTTCCGTGCTGCTTCGACAGTTGCTGAAGGGGCAGTGTTCGTATCATCACAGACCTAAACTGCGGGCACCTGAGACCTGGTCACTGACTCACCTTTTGGTCAAGTATTTTGTGTGTAAAACTTAGATTGAGAAAGGGAGAGATTTCTGGAGATTTCTTAAAATCCAGTCTATGCTCAGCCTTGCAGAAGGCTGTTAAGGATGTTAAGTAAAGGATGCTGCTTGCTCCTAGGTACAATTCTACATTCGGTTTCAAACTGATCTTTCACTCTACATTCCCTAAGACAATGAAAATATGCCCAGGCTTCCCAGGAAAGTTGAGGGACAGAACAGGGTTAACCTATTCCGTCACCTACAAACCTACTTTTGGAATCTGAGGTCCACACAGTGCACGTGAAAAATATTAAATACAATTCCTCTTCCTCCTCTGCAGTTAGTGCACCCACGTCATATCTACTTCCATTTTTTCTATCTTATCTTTAATGGGTGGGGAGAAAGATCATACAAATGGTTATAGCTTGTATGGACTGAAATCAAACACTGCAATAAAATGACCTCAGAGGGTGTGTGTCATTGTATGGTAGGGTGAGACCTTTGACCTTTTGGTGACAATCAACTGTGCTGATTAGTTGGAGAAAACATTCAACAGATGGGCCCTTCTTAATCTTCTGCTGCACAATAGCAGTATAGCCACAGAACAGCACTTACTGTGGATTGCACTGCCTTTAGCTTTGTGCAAAGTAGTCTCAGAAACAGAAATGAAGAACCTTTCTTTGAGGTACTGGTGGTTTTTCCAGTATTTTTGTCACTATTTCCCATGTTGCTCCTCAGTCTGTTAGACGGGTGTCCCCTCTCCCCACACTTAACTAAGACAGGATTTGGAGTGGTTGAAATGCATGCCGTGAGCATGGTGGCTCTCAGGTAAGACTGGGGACATGTTTTCCAGAGTAATGGGCATTTAATTCACTGTAATGTGTGTCTGATGCTTTAGCTCCTGAAAGCAGATTATCAGCTTCTCAGTGCATGAACTGCATGGCTTTGAAATGTCAATAGCACAAATTGTTTTTATTCTTTTCTTCGTTTTCTTTATTGACGTGAAACGAATAAACATTTCCATTGTTGGCAGCGTCAGTAATGAAGGCAGCAGTAGCTACAGTGCTGAAGATTTATCCAACCCAAATTCAAGCGTGGTGTCTTCAGAGGTGACAGGACAGATCCGTATCTTGCAAGAGCATGGAGGACAAACAGGCTCTGCTTTCTTAAAGCAGGCTGCAGAAGCAAGAGAGAGAAGTCTGCCTACCTCAACGCCTTTAGCAGGCTGTGCCAAAGAACATGTCGCAGCACATCTTACAAGCAGCAGTGACAGGTTACCAACCTCAAATCACAACGAAGCAGTGCCATCACCAGGTCCAGTGAATGACAAAGAAGAGGGAATAGTGCATGCCATATCTGTGGAGAGGGGCCCAAAATGTGACAACATTGCTGCCACTTCTGTGAAAAACAGTGAGAATGATCCCAGAAACCCAAGCCCGGAGCCCAGCCCTCCTGCGGCAATTACAGAAATGCAAGGAGTCGCACAAATGAGTTTGAGCGAATTAGGATCGCTCTGGCAGAGCGAACAGCTGGGTGGCATGAGGGAACCGCGCGTCAGCACGTTTCCCCAGGGTACAGGAGCGGGAGATTATTTTACTGCTCGGGAGGCTGAGCAGGAGCGAGGAGTTTTGGAAGTAGGTCAGCCGCAGCGTGTAATGCGGCAAGGTAGACAGAACACAGATGGTGGAGAGGGTCTGCTAATGAAAAAGGAAACCTTAATCCTAAATTATCCAGCAACAGGAGGCTCAGACAGTGAAAAATTTGGAGCAATTGTGAATGCTCAGGGCTTCACTGAGATCAGTGAAGTCTGTAATCTACAAACGGGGGCTGTAACAACAGCTAAAGGGAACGAGGCAAATCCAGCTCTATCTGGAAGTGAATCTGAGCAATCAGAAGCCCGTACTTTAATGTCAGAGTTGCCTTCTAACCCTCCAAATCTCTTCCTGGTGCCAAAGCCTGAAGAGCCTTCGAGGGAATATGTGCCTGGAAATGACTCTCAAGATCCAATGAGGAGTGAAGCACTGAAAACAGCCTCTGAACAAAACGAACCCATTTTTCAAAGAGAGCTTCAAAAGGAGGATGAGCTTGTTAGTGCCGAGCCTTTCAGGGTGCCTTTATCATTTAAGGGAGAGGAAGAACAAAAATCAGCTGTCACAACTGAAAGCCCAAAAGATGAAGCCAGTAGCAATGAAATTATAAAAGCTGATGATGTGTCTAGAGAAAGCACCACACTTCCTGAAACAGAAAGAGTTATCAATCCCACGAAGGAAAATTCTCTGGTAGATGGGGAAGAATATGCATTAAGTACTTCTCTGAGCAGATCCACAGAGCTGAATCAAAAAGAAACCAAGGCAAGTGTAACAGGAGAAAAAACCGAAATCAGAACAGAGGAGGCACAAGTGACAGAAACCAGTGAATTACCTGAGGGGTCAAGTGAGGCAGAAGGACAACTATTGAGCTCTGTCAGTAGCCACCACCAGTACGCGGAAAATACCCACTCAGGACACGATCCTGAAGGATTCAGTCTTTGTGCAAAGACCTCAACAGGGGAAGAAGCTGGAGGAAAGCCTCTGAATTTAGAAAGCAACTTTAAAATGCCCAAAGACAATTCACAGTCTCTTGGTTGTAAACCTGAACAACAAATGAGTAAAGAGGAAACAGCTGCCACAGATGACCTGGAGAATAAGGCTGTGGCTCCATCACAGTTTCCAAGGGAAGAATGCCCACTGAGTTTCGATGACTTTAACACTGAGGCAGAAGACAAAACTTCAGGCCAGCCAGGCTGTAACAAGACTGAAAAAGTTTGTTTAGCCACTGTGCACAGTTCACCGCTCCTCCACTCTGAGAACAATAATATTAAGCAGAGTAAGCAGGATGAGTCCTGGGAAAAGGCTTTTGCTAGAGAAACTGTGTTAGAATCTGAATGCAAAAATGAGAGTCAAGAAAAGCCTGAGAGCTCTAGCAAGTCAGAAGAAAGTGCAAAACTGTCCAAGTCAAAACTCGAGCTCCAGAGCTTAAATGAGTTGGCAGGGTCTGTGGATCTCATGGCTGTACAAACTGAGGAGGCCTCACAGGTTTTGGAAACCGAAGAACAGATCGGTCACAGCACTGAAGTGCCCAGCAGCGATCCAGAGCGAGGACCTGCAGCTGCAGCTGCACGAAGCAGTGCTGTGGATGGTGAAGAAAATGAGGGTATTCAACAAGAGAAGCAGCAAACAGCGGTGAAAAGTTTTGTGGAGCACAAAGATTTGGCACTGACAAGTGAGTGCAAATCGGATGTGCTGATGCAAGCTCAGCTGGAGCAAGCGGCTGCAGAAAGTCACAGAAATACGCAGATGGCTTCTCCAGAAACCTCCCAAGCTGTGGTCCGTACTTCAGGACTCGCTCCTCAGCAAGTTCCCGTGCAGGAAGGGGGTGACAGTCACGTCTGTGAAAACAACTGCCCCTCTGAGAGTGACACGTGCCGCTCTTCAGAGGCCCTGGAATCACAGGAAAATGCAGGTGTGCCAGCTGCTCTTCCCCAAGCAGAGCAAATGGAGAAGCCGGTGTCTGTTGCTGGTGACGGTGGCTGGATTTCAAGTGCGGGGCTTGAACAACAGAAGCAGCAAAGCAGTGTGACACCTGTCACAAGAGCAAATGATCAGGAACACAAAGACAGGGCACAAAAACCTGAACGGCCATTGGACTTAAATAATCACAGCAACCTAGCAGACATATCTCTGAACGTCTCAAGCAGCCTTGATAAAGAATCTTCTGTGCTGGGTCCAGCACTGATCCCATGCGACTCTGACACAGCAAAAGAAAAGGACAAGGATAAAAGCAGCACCGTGGTGTCAGAGGACATGTGCAGCAGCCAACACGGGCAAAATCTTTCTGGTGTGGCCATGCTTATTTTGCAAGATTGCAACGAGCAAAACAAAACTCTTCTCAAGGCAGAAAAAAACTGCTGCAATAAGCAAAACTCAACCGAGCCCGAGCAGGATAATAATTCTTTGATCTCAGCTAGTCAGCATGAAGCAGCATGTCACAGTGATATGTTTTCTAAAGAATCTGACAAGAATGAGCAGCCAGGCAGCGTATGCAGGGTAGAGGATAATACTGGTGAGAGCCACGCTGCTGCTATAAACGCTCTTCCAGGGACACAGAATTCAGCAAGTGCCACTAACATATCACAGGCTTCGCCAAGCGATACGGAAATAGCACATACTTCTGATAATTCTGAGAAAAACGATCCTCAGATATCTCAGCCAGAAATTCAAGGGAAAATGCCATTAATGGCAAAAAGCTTGGAAAAGATTGAAGGTCTGACTGCTGATGGGGGAATCATCTGGAAAGATGGAAACATGGAGATAAGTTGTGAGGACAGAGCTTCTGTCACAGAAACAAGCAATACGAAGGGTGATAAAAGTCCAGGGGCAGAAGGATCTCCTTCACCGTTACAGGCACACGGGGAAGTAATTCCCACTGATAAGTCGTATAAATCCAGCTGCATTCAAAAGACACCAGAGGAGCCTGGTTGTTGTCAAGCAAATTTTACAGCCCTCTCTACACGGACCTCTGCACCCAGCCATCCCAGCCAGCAGCCTGGAAACAATACGAACAATGGTACTGGGGGGGAATTACTAAATAATGAGCTGGAAGTTGTAGCATGCCAAAATGCCATAGAAGGTAACTCTAATTTGCAGATTGCCGCAGGTTCTCAGGTGTCTGTGGACTTAGGTCCTTCACCTGGGCTAAGCACAGGTAAAACAGCCAATTCAGAAAACAGCTCTGCAGAGAGTGTGTGTGTGAATGAAAAAGATAGTCCAGATCAAAGTTTTCAGGGTGTTGAAGACAGAAGTTTAGCCCTGCCAGCGCCTTTAAATGTGGGGCAGAGTACTGGCAACTTATCACAGTTCGATTCTGAGAAGCTGAAGAAAGAGGTATCTGCAATTAAATCCAAAGAAGCCAAAAGTGAGGTAAACTTCAAAGAACAGCAAAGTGACAGTTCAGCAGAGTCTCTGTTCGCTCTCCCTGCTCTAGAAGGGAAGCTGCTGAGCCTTTCATCTGTTAGTAAACAGGGAGGCTGTAATGAGGAAATTGCAACCAATATCTGCATAGATGACAAGTACAGCAAGATCTTAGAGAAACCTGAGAGTTTAGGGAATATGGAAGAGCTTTCAAAAGAGAATAATAACGTAACCAGGGCAGAGATCAGTATTTCCAAGCAGTCTGCAGAGAACTCAGCAAGGGAGCATGAGGCTCTGACGTGCAGCTCTCTGGACATTGGCTCCAGCCTCCCAGACTTTAGGGAGCATATCAGCCAGATATTTAAAAAAACTGTCCACAGCACACTGAGTGCTGAATTACCCCACCTTTTATCTGAAAACCATGTGGGCTTCAAGCAGAGTCCAGTGGCCAAGGATACAGCAGGAGTGTGTGGTGCTGAGAACTCCTCAGAATCAAACGAGGCGGGCGCAGGAGCTCCCGAGGGCACCTCAGGGGCAGAGGGGCAAGAGTTGTCTTTAGCTACCGAGACTTCCTGCAAAGCTGCCAAAGGCAAATCTCTGCAAGAAGAAAACGCAGTGGCAGAGCTGCCACCAGCAAGTCTCCAGGACACTGAGAAAAATAGGCAGCCCGGTAGCTGTTTGGAAGAAATCCCTAGAGTGGATGGCGCTACACCTGCTGAATGGGCTCTGGAAAATCAGCAAAAGCCAGACAAAACCACTGAGCATCCAGAGAACAGTGAGATGGAAAGAAAGGAAGGCGTGTGTGCTAGTGGCGTTGATCCTGAATCGCTAATAAGCTTAGAGAGAAAGAAGCAAGGACCGGCTTCATTTGATGGGGCAGCAGCTGAGAACTTCCCTGCGTATTCTGACAGTAAGCAGCAACCCAGCGGAGCTGTTATCTCTACGGGCGATGTACAGAAGAGGAACATAGAAGATGCTGCTACCACAGAGGGAAACAACTTAATTACAGAGTGTAATGCAGAAGCAGTTTCATCTGAAGAGGATGTAAGTCTTCCTACTGAACAGTGCCGGGATCCTCAGCCAAATGAACAGGAGAAAAGTGAGTACGGTGATCCAGACATTGCCAAGAGCATCTCTGACATGGCAGCTTCAACACTTGTCCTGGGAGGATCTTACAATCATGAAAAATTGCCAGACAATTTTAATGTGTCACCTGGGGAAAATCAGGAGATGCATATTTGCAGCAATTTTATGCATGACAGTAGGTCTCAGAATGACATGCAGATGATACAGGATGATGCAGTAAATAGGAAATGCTTGGAAACATTGGAAAACTCACAAGATCCGCAGGAAGAAAATAAAGTGACCATGCAAGGGTTAATAGATTACTTGAAAAATGAAGTAAGCCAGAATGATTGCTTGCAAACTGATGCTGAACTAGAATCTAGCAATATCACTGAGAGAGATGTAAAAGAGAACAGTGACACGGTGTTAAGCACAGCAAAGACAGGTAACGAGAAAAGTGGAGAGATCCCTGAAACAGGTATTGCAAGGATGTTAGTCACTGGGGAAGGTGACTTGGCTGTAAACACGAGCACTGAGGAGCAGGAGACAGACCTGTACAAAAATCACTCTCCCTCCGTTCCTGTGATGGAGCAGGGTGAGCATTCTGTGCATACAGATCTCACTGTTACTGAAAATCAGCCGAGCAAGATGAATTCAGAGCATGAAAACTCACTTCAGGATGCCCAAAGAAAGCTATCACCGCTTGCATTAACTGAGCCGAAGAACCTTGACCTCAATGAACTTCAAGGCACGGCTGTGGCAGGATTGCCTACGGAAAGGTATTTATTTTAAATTACTATGTGAAATGGTTGTCAGGACCCTGGGGAGTGATGGAGATACAATTGTCAAGGCAGGTACCCATTGTCTGGGTGGTTTGGGAGGGCACGGCGGTTACTCTGTTCTTAAATTGCTATTACATTCCTGTTGATTCTAAATGTGGACTATGTGGAAGAAATTTTAAATAATTTGAAAGGGCAGAGGGGTCCTAAAAGCTGAGGAGCGCAATTCTTACCTGTCCCGTCTGCTGGTCCAGCTTCCTGCCCATACCTGTGCGGATCTGCTTATGCTCCCCGGTGTTCACATCTCATAGCCTAAAGTTAGGTAAACAAACAGCACTTCCTAGCCTTAAGTTAGTAGGCTTTTGCCTAAGTTTTGGTGACCCAGTTAAATGAGACCTGCAGCATTCACACGGTGGATTGCAGTATTTAAAAACAAGGCTAGAGTATAACCCAATTACTCACACTGTTAGTTGTCTAGGCCTCCCTCTTATCCTCCTATGTAGTATAATTGTGTTGACAAGGCCTTTGATCACGGTGTTATTCACTGTTTCTAATGACATGGAGTTGTTTCTGATGTGAATTCTTCTTAGCTGGGATTTGTGGAGCCTAAGAGTTGGGTTTTTTCATTTTCCAAACCTAGCAGTGACTGCTTTAATGAAGTTAAGACTATTTTTTTTTTTATGAGTTTCTACTTTGCCGTCTGAATTCTCAGTTTGATGTGCAGTCAATTCAAAAGAATTACCATCTTAGAACAGATGCTTTCCCTTTATCTAGTCGTGTCACTGCTTCCTCTGAAACCTCAGCAATTTTCTTGCACGCTGTCCCTCTCCGTCCCGTATCGGAGGATGCAGCCACAGCTGTACCTGCTGAGAGACAGCAGCAGAGCAGAAGGGTACAGTGAAGAGCTGAGCTGTTTCACACAACATCAATGAATTGTCTGCAGAACTGGAATCTTTCTCAGTATTACCAAAAAATGAGATGATACTAACTGAATAAGGAGGGAAAATGTTTCAGTGCCACGTTCCTTAAAGGTTAAAATGATAAAACAACCTCGTAAGTGAAAATACCTGAAATGTTTCTGTTGTTGTGAAAATGGGGGGGAGTTCTTCCTGTTGGATGTGAGTCTGGGAGTGTGATCTAATTGTGTGAGCAAAATGTACATTAGAATAATATTTGAAGTGTTGGAAGTCTGAACGGCTATATGACTTTCTCGTTGAGGATC